>JAZBGZ010000051.1:80672-93396 GCA_037414795.1 Stenodera caucasica
ATAATAGTAAAGTACGTAAACATCGTAAACATCGATCAAGATCTCGTTCACCATCTGAACCAAAATCTTGGCTATCTGAAGAACTCAAAAAACATTTAGAATTTGATCTCATCGATACTACCGGTATGAGTGAAAATCAATTGAAAGAAATTCCTTATACTATTGTAGAAACAAACAACAGTAAACAAATTAAATTGAAACACACCTGGAATAAAAGGTATAATATGATTTTTATCTTTCTTATTTGTATTGGAATAATTTCCGTTTATTTGATTAAAGTCATCATGATAAGAATTGTAATACACCACCACCACCGTATTCACCGCATATGGTTGAAAATCAACGTATGCGTAATTTAAATTTTTACAACAATGGATTGTCTCATGAACCAGAATCTGTTGATTCATTGTTACCAAGGTATAAGTAAATATTTAGTTAATATTGAATAAAAATTAATAACGATTACATTTATTTACAGAATGATCAATTCATTAGATCTTAACTATAATTATAATTCGAACAATTTTGTTAATCCAACAGTTCAACGTTTCCATGACAATATTTACGATCATATGAGAATTAGTCACGAACATACCGATTCCGGATTAGGAACAGAACAGGAATGTTTCAACGGAGACAAGTATTTTCGCTAATTATAATTATTATATTGATCTAATTCTTTTTCTATTTGTTTAGATTGAATGATAGAGGCATTTCTAATCATTACGATAATCGAGTGAATGGAAATGAAGTGAGATTTTTCTAAAATAATTTTATATAAAAAATAATTATGCTCAAGTATTTTTAATAATAGATTACAGGTGGTGAGGGTAATAATCCATTATTAGTTCAAGGGAATATTGATAATCGTGGTTCGACTGTTGGAAATTCAACTGAAATGAGTACAGAACTATAATACTCAAATAAAGTTATCCAAATAGTTGCATAATTTATTTTTTTTAATTATATTAAGGACTCAAATATAGTTTATTTCACGTGAATATTTCATTCATACAATTCCCAATTTTTTATTTCCTTATCCTTTTATCATTTGAATAAATATTTAAAATAATAAATCTACATGAATATAGTAACATTGTGATGTAATTCCTTTATTTAGTTGCTAATGTTACAAATACTGCCATCTGTTGGGCAAAAAGTTGAGTTTACTGTTTACAAATTGCGACAATAGATATCACTTCTTGCATCCTCAGATTGTATGTCATTTTATTATTAGAAAAAGCGGTAATTTCAAAATCTAAATTAGTATTTCCTCATCAGCAATTTGATGAGTAATAGATATATTGATATTTTCCTGTTTCTTATATTATCCAATAATAAGTTTTTTAGTGGTATTATCATTCCACAATTTCGGCTTAATTCTAGCTTTAGTTATGATCAAGGTTTTTTTTTCTAGAATCACTCTATAACGATAAAGAATAATCAAAATAATCGCAAACTTAAGTTACAATCAATTTCTCAGTATTTGAGTCATCTTTATATGTTGTTTGCTTATCAGAAAATATGTATTTTCAATGAAGACAGTCTTGCGGTTATTGTGGTACATGTGATGATAAATAACTATAATTGTATTTTTACTAGAATTATCAATACATTCCTGAAACACCGACAATAATGATTACTGTTAATAATTTTTATCATTATCTATGTTGTTTAGGGAATGATCCTAGATGTAATAATTTGTTTTTAAATGGTATCAATTATTGTACTTGGACTAATTATTTTTCTTCGATTATTAATGCTTAGACTTTTTATTTTTATCGATATTTAAATTTTTGATGAAATTATTTGAAAAAAAAAAACATTTTTTTCAAATATTCACAGAACGTCCATGAATAACAGGTGAGAGCATGCGCATTATGGATTAAAATACCAGGGTGGGGTGAGCAAGTCGTTCGTTTTTCACTGAAATCCTTATTACACGATTTTGTGCTGTTGTTGGTGGGTTTTGTTTGTGTCCGGGGGTAAATGTGTTTTTTTTCTTTTTTTAAATAAAATTTATTTCGTGTTTACTAATAAACCGTTGAAATAACAATCAAATGTGTTTATGATAATGTTGATAATATGTTTGTGAAATTATGAATAATAAATAGTATGGAATATTTCAATGAAATATTTAACATCTTGTGTTGAACCTAACCTAAATCTACAGCTTGTAATGAAAGACTTGAGAGGAGTGTAATGTTGTCATTGAAAGCTTTCTGTCTTGGAAACAGTGCTTGATCTTTTTCAGATATTTTAATAAAATCGTTTTGTATGAATATATTTGTTTATAAATATCGTGGTGAATTTTAAATAAATTGTGTTTTTTTTTTGTTTTCACGTTTAAATTATTGTGCATTTCAACATAACCAAATATACTACCTGGGATATACGATCGTGTTTATTCTAAGGTAAAATGTTCAAAGTTTCATTAATGAATTACACCAACATCCCGAGACTACTATTAGATGACATGATTCCATATAATCTAGGAATAATCAAATTTTATCATTATAATTTTATTTAAAACAAATAATTTATGTTGGATAATGATAATTAGTGCCTGAAAATGAAGATTAGTGGACTATGTCGATTAAATTTTTGTAGAATGCAAACATATGTTTCATTTAAACCGGTAGAAGAGAAAGTCCCCTCCCCTGGATTCTACTATTCATCGGCAAAATCTGACTGTACACACTGACGTACTCATTCTTTGTCATTCATCCAAGTACAGTCTCCGATATAAATTATAGAAATTTGAGAGATTTTTATTAATATAACAAAAAACAAAAAAGAATTTATTGATATGACCAATCACAAGTAAATACATGAAATAAAATATTAAAAATTTTTCAAACATGAATCATTTATGCCACGATTAATAATATGCACGGCAGGTTTTTTTTTCAAATTTTTTATGTTAAAGCAAATTTTTTTATTTCTTTTTAAGTTGCTATAACATTCCATCCATAGTTTTATGATTTTCAAGTTTTTACTAGTTGGTTGTTTTAAAACTAGCAGTTAGTGACTGTTGGAAATTTTTATACTTTAGACTAACAGATCTAACTGCTGGAAAATGGGTAAAATGTAACGTGTTTACATACAGATTCATACTCAATTACAGTCGATCGAAATATGTCACTATGAAAATAAACTACCCAATAATATTTTAAGAGGATAATATTGTGGAATAGTGGGTCAAATTATCCAGATAATTGCATATTTAAGAATGGAAAATATTGTAGTGATGAGAAAAAAACAGAATGATTGAGATTGCGACACATGAAAAACAGTTTCAAATTTATTTGTTACGTAAATCATTTAGAAAATATTCAGAACCATTGAGCAAATCTCAGTTTTCACATGAAAATAAAACAAAAATATAGATATGTGTGGGTTTAAATTGGTAATTTTTTTAATATAAGAAAATAATAAAGGAATTAATCTCGCTCGACAACTTGTAAAGTTAATATTGATTTAAGGACAACCTGTATGTGCTTGCATAATTACGGATTGAGAAATCACATTTATATTTACATAGGATCCGTTCTAGTGGTGCAAAACAACCACCCGTATGATTACATTGATTTTTGTCCGACTAAATCAATCAAATGCCTAAGAAAATAAAGTTAGAAATTCTTGTGAATAATGGAAATTGATTTCCTTTTTAGTTATTAACTGAAAATTATTGGTTATAAATTTAAATTAATTGAAAATTTCAAAGTTTTTTTGTTTCGCGTTCCACTTTTCATTATTAATACAGTTTTTGTGTGAAATTACACAGACCTACAGTTTGAAAACTTGGAAATTTCCGTCCTTCAAAAAAAAAAAAAAATAATCCAAGAACGTTTTTAAATGTTCCAACTAACTCACTGAATTTCCGTTAATAGACAAAGAAAGGGTGGCTTAATTTGATTCCATAAATTTTTTATTGAATATGCCATCATTCAAACCCATTTCTAAGATAGATGTACTTTTTTATCAATATTGAAACTAAATCAATAACGTGCTAAAATACATTTATATCGGTTGAAATTATTATTATTTTTTTATATATATATAAATTAGAGTGATTTGGAAGGAGATCATATTTTGACATTCGAATTGCTCTATTTGGACTTGATTTTCTCAAAGTTTTATTAAAATCAGTGACACAGACAGTTGAGATGTTTCTCGTTAGTCAATTTTTTTTCTTGTTAGATTTATCGATAGGATATTATTGAGAACTGGTCACGCATTTTCTATTCAAACTCATTGACCTTAAAGAAAATCCCAAACAGCTAATGGATGAATAACACATACATACATATGTATGTTGACTTTTTTCTGCTTTGACTATTAAGTATCTTCATCCTTTGATGCATGTAGAATTCTTTCAGAGTAAAAAACTTTAAAAATCACTAAACTAGCAAGAAAAATGATTTGATGGTTAAAATGATGAAAATACAAGACATTCTTCATTATACATTTATACACATACATGTATATTCAATCCAAATTCAATGATAATAATTATAATAATAATAATGACGATAATGTTGAGATAGTTGTGATTGGCCGTCGAATCGATCCAATTCACTTTGTAATAAAGATTTTGATTGTATTCAGCTTAGGTGGTTGTAAATTCAATGCGCGTAATACAAGGAACTTGAGCTTGATTTCCAATAACCAGATGTACTAATTACTTATTGAATAATGGCGGAAATAGTCAGAAACTAGAATTGTATTGTGAATATTACAGATATATTATTGCATTATATTGTTTCCGATCATTTAGCATATTGTGTTATTTATTTATTGATTTCCTTTTATTTCAATGAAATCAGAATAGATAGAGCAAGTTTTAATTAATAACCGGTGATTATTTTAGTGACATTCTCGACTAAAACTCAGTTTATATGCTACATGTATTATATCATTTTAATTATATAATTATTTTCCCTTAGAATTCTGTTGTGCTGTTATGGTTTAGTGGCAAGGTCGTGTTTTTCTATATATATATATAGGATGTATAAAGAGTTCTATTTAATGGTCGTTTTCAAGTTTTGAAACGCAATATCTAAAGCCACCCCTGTCTCGTGGATGTTGGCAAAAGTCTGTCTAATGTACATACATACATATGTTTGTGAATCAATGTGTGTGCGTGCATGCTTGTATTTATGTGTGTATGTATGTGTTTTGAGACTGATGTTTAATGTTGGTTTTGTGTGCATATGTTTCAGGTCCCATGTCTTGAAATTTTTGGAGATCCTGTGCCGCTATGAGGCGGCCAGTTTTGATGTTGTTTGTGGCCGTGGCCGCTTCTGTTGCTGCCACGGTATTATTACCAATGGTAGCTGCTTCAAATAGTGACATAATAAAAACTTTTACCGATCCAAAAGTGCAAGCATTTAATCATTTAGTAGTTGATAAAAATACAGGACGTGTTTATATTGGAGCTGTGGATCGTTTATATCAATTATCACCAGATTTAGAATTAGTAATATCGGAACGAACGGGACCAGAAATGGATTCAGATGATTGTTCAGTACTTGAATGTACATCAGCTGTAACAAAAAAATTAACAGAAAATTATAATAAAGCATTAGTTATTGATTATACAACAACAAGGCTGATATCATGTGGTAGTTTATTTCAAGGGATATGTTCTGTAAGAAATCTTCATAACATATCGGATGGAGCTAGAGAAGTACGTGAAGCTGTTGTTGCTAATAATGCAACAGCATCAACAGTGGCATTTATAGCTCCAGGACCACCAAACCCACCAGTATCTCAAGTTATGTATGTGGGTGTAACTTTTACATTAGGTTCACCATATCGGTCCGAGGTACCAGCGGTTAGTAGCCGTTCCTTGGACAAGGACAAAATGTTTACAATTGCTCAAACCGCGGTAACCACAGGAACAAGGATGTTTGTCAATTCGTTAGCTAGGGAAAGATATCCAATTACTTATGTTTATGGTTTTGCATCAGAAGGTTTTAGCTACTTTTTAACAACACAAATGCGTTATGTACAGTCAAATCAATTTATAAGTAAATTAGTGCGAGTGTGTCATGATGATGAAAACTATTATTCATATACAGAAATACCAATGGACTGTATTAGTGAAGGTGGTAGAAAATATAATTTAGTGCAAGCTGCTTATGTGGGTAAAGCTGGTTCAGATTTAGCATCTGATTTAGGTATAACTGCTCAAGATGATGTACTATTTGCTGTATTTAGTGAAGGAGATTCAGCAATCAACAATAAACCATTAGATTTATCCGCCCTCTGTGTTTATTCATTGAAAGCAATCAGAAGAAAATTTATGCAAAATATCAAGCATTGCTTCAGCGGCCAGGGTCAACGAGGATTGGACTTTATTTCACCTAGCCTACTATGTGTACCCACGGTGAGTAGTACAACATTAATACATACATACATACATACATACATATGTATCTCTAGCTATATACCTACATATATACATATACATAACTATCTATGAATATCTATAATATATCTATATCTCTATACCTATACCTATACCTATACCCTATACCTATAAGTATAATACATATTACGTCTACGATTTGCGCACCCCTATGGCCGACGAGCGGCACTGCACTGCCGCTCCCAGTATTGATCGACCGGGACCTCGCCATGCTAGACCCTGCCAGCCTGACGTTCCTTCTCACCGAATGCTGCTAAATTGTTACTATTCCTTCACTTTCAATCGTTCATCTCTTTATCAAATAAGACATATTGTTTTTTTCAGTGGTTTCTCATTTCAAAGATATACTTTGGTACCTAATATGACATATATACCTACACACACATACACACATTTACCAACATAATACATAACTATAATACAATATGTTTTACATGGATATGTTTAAATATAATAGAAAATCAACCGACTGTTGCACACATTCTCGCCATTAAAATTTATTATACTTATTTAAAAATAAAATTTTACAATATATCTACTATTTTTAAATTTATCCAAATAAACCATGTTCAGTAGTTAAATATGTACATATAAAAATAAAAAAATCTCAATCTCATAAACATATATTTGATCATTACGATAAGTTGACAATAGCAATAATAAAATGAAGGTGAATTACGGAAGTTGAACATCTCCTTTATTCCTTTTAGATAACGACATAATGATATATCGACCTCTTCTCTCACACTCAGTCTATATTCTTCAACCCAATTCATCTACTATCCTGTTGATAGCATTAGAATGCATTAATTATTATCTACCTAGTTTGCTGATATTCAATTTTCACTATCAACATCATTTTAATTTCATTCTATTTAATCCATGTGTGTATATTTCAATCTCATTATAATTCTAATGTAATAATTTCAAGTACTTTATCAGTCTATAATAGAATTATATTGAAAATTTTCGGTTCAATAATATTAATTTTCTTTTACTGATTCACAAAATGTACTGAATGACTAAAGTTTAAATTTAAGCAATACTCATACTCTTTTATTAGAAGTTGAATATTAATTTGAAATTTCTATTTATAATTCCTCCATACAATATTGCTAATATTTTACCGCATTAAAAATAAAAAAAAAAAAAATTTATTTGTTTAAAGTTGTTTTAGATAAAACTAACATCCATTTGCTAATGTGATTTCAAAATAATATGAAGTTTCAAGTTGAAAAACAGTATTATAATTTTATTTTTAAATAAAATTCAATTGAATTCAATAAAGCAATAATCGATTTAAAGTTGGTCGAAAAGAAAGAAATTTCTACTGATTGTCATCACTTTCTCTATTAAATTTCACTTTGTTTTTTTTTCTCTATATTCTATATTCATTATTATTCATGAATTATGCAATATTGACGACCACACCTTCAATTTTCAATATTTATATATCGTATATATTGGATAATTGATTTTTCTTCGTCTTTTAAACGATATCATTAGGTAAAATGTGAACGCTTTAAATTTTGCAACACGTCGAGCTCATAAAATTCGTTCGAATATGAAGTGAGGGTGAATGCTACTAGAAACATCCGGTGGTTAGTTTATTCTGAACAAAAATGAAAGAATATATTTTAATATTTACCCTATCAAGAATATTAATAGTCAATGTCTTCACTCTCCTTCCTGATACAGTCCTTATATTTATATTAATATTGTCAATATTTATGATCTACAATTATTATTGAAAATAATTGATTGTAAAATAATTATTTTCAAATTTAAACTTGGCAAATTTCAAGAATACAGAATGTTGGTGACATTTTACACAAAATGTATTTTATATTCCTATATAAAGCTTTAAACACGACCAGTCCTAGCGTTCTGTATGTCATTAAGGAGTGTTGCCTATTCGTTTATGATATATGGACTTGTCGTCAAGCAAATAATAGAATTATATCTTACTCTTATCGTATTATTTTTAATATAACTTTCAATGCGATAGTAACAGTCCCTAAAATTTCGGCAAACATATTTATGTGTATAACGCTTTTTCATTCCTTTTTCCATTCTTTCGTTTTCAAGATGTTTGCTTATTGTTATTTGTTATTCTGATAGAATATCGAATGAAGATGCATATTTCAAAAAGTACTGCAATAAGTGCGAATTGTTCTATTTTATTTGAAACATTGTAAAATTCTATTTATTAAAATTATCTCATTTATGTACCAATTTGTTTCTTGGTAGTGGATTGTCATTTGAAACCGATAAATGGAATTTTTATTTGATTATTTATTTAAAATATTATTGTTATATTGTTAAATAAAATTGATCGTTATTGTTTAACACGATCCATTAACATGTTAATGAATGTTGTCACAAGACTATTGTTATTGAAATCAGTCAATTTTATCTCTTTAAGCAACAATTCCTTTTATCTTGTGGAACACAGAGATATACATAGTTTATGTATATGAATAAAATATTCATTTGAATCAAATGATTTCGTTTGCTTAAATCAAACTTCCGGTAGCGTCATCGACATATTATTTCAACTAAATATCAATTTAAACATATTTTTTCATGATTAGCAAATAATCAAAACTTAATGATTGTTTTCAATAATAAATAAGAATTTCAATAATGAATTATTGATGTTCTTATTATTCCATCGATGTTGCCTTTGTAAATTTTTCTTTTATACATTATTCCAAGTCTAAATTTATGACAAAAATCCTTTTAAATTTCCTTTCTCAGTTGTATGTTGCGTAGATAGCTACTACCTCTCATCGTCTATCTTTTGTTTACAATTCGTGCTTTATCCAAATTGGACAGCATTATATTTTTTCGACATAGAACGAGTATTTTCTCAGTTTTCTCCTAAATATAATCAACAAAAAGCATTGTTAATTGCAAAATAAAGATGTTGTTGAAGATTAATAAAAATATTAAAGACCAACAAATGATATAATAAGAGACTTAACAAAGACACAATTCAACTATAATAATAGAAATATACGACTCAATGATTATTTTCAATTTATAATAGACACAGTATTTGAAAATCCGATATAGAGTAATTAAAAATAAATTCGTTAATAATTTCCCAATAATTGTTCATTTATTTGAAATAACTTGTCCGTTTTTCAATATTTCATGCTTCGATGAATAGAGATCCTTTAAAACCGGGAATTTAGTAACATCAACGTTCACTAAACGATCCAATAAAATCACAATAAAAATTGCGTTGAAAAATCCACCTTAATTTACAATATCATAAAAATGCATGAATTTTTTTACGTTCTACTAGGTATAATAAAAAGTTCTCTCTCTCTCTTTTTTTTTGTTTTATTGTATTTTAATATGAGTTAGAATATGTATTAATTTTTTGAATTTAGCTAACTAAAATATCGTAGAGAAATATCTGGAGAATAACGTTCTCTCTCAACTATGGGAAACACCTCAATCTCTCAATAGAAAGAATTCATGTGCGGATCGAGATCTTCAATAAACACGATTGTGCTCTACCTAAACAATTCTCTTCATCCTCCCTTTATACAAGTTTTCGATATAACGATTTTCTCTTTATTACATACATACCAATATTTCTATATGTACATCAATATTAATAAAGAACATTTTTCAATGATGTTGAAAATTCGAAGAATGTGACAAGTAATTTTTCCTACAATATACAATGGATTTATTATATTGTTGCTATTTGTTAATAATTTGTTGTCAATTTTTTATTTTTTTTTTTTCAAACAGTTATTGATGACTGATTTCTGTCTAGCGATAGTCGGTTGATATAGGGGCTGTTAGTAACTTTTAGTAAATGCGAGAGTTTAAGTGTGTATGTTCTGTGGCTGACAGCTAAATTGGCTACCATACAAATTCATTTACACGTTGTCTTGCGACATCAATAGCTCAATAGCGGAGTTCTCATGACAATTTTCCCTCAAACATCCTACTATATTAAAGATATAGATTTGAAAATTGCTACTAAAATATGTATTAACTTTGTAATGGTTTTAAGTGGGAAAAAAAACGAATTTTATTTCAAAAAGATTAGATTTTTCAGTATATTATTGAGCTTGTATCTCGGCCAGTTTTATATCATATTATGCGGGAAACTAGACGTGGCGTTTTACAGTATTCACTAATCGATTTCACATAAAAAATCTACACGAAACATTTTTTCATGCATATAAGAAAAATTAAGAAAACTCGATTCAAGTAAATGAATTTAATTTATTTTCGTTAAACTTTCTGACAATAGTCAAAAATAATTATATATTATGTATTTGATTGTTTAAAGCTGCTAATTGTTGATATATTACGACCGTTTCAATATGTCAAATTCCAAAACTTCCATTTCCAATCCATTTAGTACATTGCTCACGTAAATAATGACGCTTTTGTCATCAATCTTTCTAAGCGTTTTTAGAGGGTGGTTACCATTTTTCAGGAAATGTACATTGGTTATATTTCATTAATTTTTAGCTAGTATTGTACGTGAATTAAACGAATCTACTCGATCTTTTCTTATAGGTGTTCAATTTATCGTTGAATTTCATGAAAGTTAAAAACAACAACAATGCGAGAGAGAATAAAAAAAATTACTTTTTCTGTCCAAATCTAATAAAAACAATCGCATTACTTGCTTTTATGGAATAAGTTGAACTGAAATTTATATAAATATTACCTAATTTATTGAACCAACTTTCCAACCCTCTATATTCCATTGTTTACAGACTTGTTCTAACTTATAATTGCTAACGAAACCACCCCACTTTAGTATTTTCACAGTGATGCAGTCGACATTAATCTGCCGTAATCTGTAGTTGACTAAAACTTGTGATATCTTCTTCTCTTATCTTTAGTTTTTGTTTTTAGTTGTTGAATAAAGAAAATACAATAGTTATACTATAAAATGGATGAATTTATTTTTAAATTCATTGATATAGAAGATAGAACAGCGACAATTGGTGAAAGTGTTCTTTTAAGAAAACGATGTATGACCTCAATATTAAGTAAAGAAATTTCTTTTTTATTGTTTTTAATCATTTAAGTGGGAGATTAATTTAATTAGAAATAATTCTTGTGAACATGTAGGGGGCGCTTCCGTCTGTTAAGATTTATATCCTGTTTGTCCTTGTACGTATCAAGAATAACTGATATTGTCTTAATATGATGATTTATATCACAAATATTTATTTATTTATGTATTTTAAATAGGTATATTGTTTTTAAAATTCTTGACCATATGGCAAAAAGGCGTTGTTAACCTTTACATACAAGTCCATAATAGCTGACCTGTCTGTTTATTTATATTATCTATCTATAAAGGTGATATTAGATTCTCGATTCCGTTGTCTGAGGTCTTCTGGCTGTTGAAAAAGCACGAATTCTCACGGTCCGATACCAGACAACATCATACTATAAATTCTGATCTCGAATTATGTTAAATGAATAGAAATTTTTCAATGCAAATAACAACAAAATCCATTAAATAAATAATTTTTCCATTTATCAATTCATTAGAACAAATATTAAAATATTAATTCAAATAAATCATTTCAAAATTAGCATTTATTTTAACATATCGTATAGTTGTAAATAGTATTTTTATATATATATTTGTGTTTGTGTTTGTTGGTGGTTTTAACATAACAACATAAAACTCGTGATCGGTACTTCTCTAAAAACCATGATGCACACTCTTCTTGCCCTCAAGCCCACGAGGTCAACACCAACAACTTGAACAACTGAATTTTCTTTAGCTCAAAATAGATAATTAAAGACTATCGAAATAATACAATATAATATTCAATCGGAATTATTTTTGAAAAATTTCACATAAATGTAATCCATATTGGATAAATTTTAACGACGATTAAGTGAAAGTTTTGCCGCAAAATTGACACATACCATACTTGACAAACTTGTCCAGTAAATAAATACTGGAGAGATATCCGGAATGTTATCGTTATGCATACATATTGAACAATAATTCTGTATATTCCAATTCAAAGTGAATGGATTTCGGTTTTAAAATATACCAATTTGATTGAAATTTCCATTGTTAATACAATTAGAATTTAATACGAAATATTTTCAAATTAACGAAAATCTAGATAATAGTTCGCTGTTTCAATTAGATGTATTATCATCGAATTATTATCACCGGAATACCTGTGTCGAGGGAACTGTTGACAAATTTATCTTTGTTATTCTATAGATTTTTGAGTAATCTTTCTCTCCTGGTCTCCCTTTTCTCGTGTC
>JAZBGZ010000051.1:105310-117677 GCA_037414795.1 Stenodera caucasica
GATATTAATAATTCAAATAAAATTGGCCATTACGTTGACATTTAACGGTGAAAATTACTCGAAGAAGGGTGGAAAACAATTGAAAATTCCAAAAACATAATAATAAAGGGATGAAAAAAAATCGATTATTTATACCTATAAAGTTAATACAGATATACAATAAATTTTATTTCTAATACATAAATATAAAGACGGATGTATTTGTATGGATTAAAATGCGAAAAACGAAATAAAGATAAAAATGATAACATGGATCGTAATTTAAATCCCTTTTCTTTTTAAAAAGATTCAGGTGTTATTTTTGGTTGCCGTTGATAGTTTACAATTTACCCACGTTCTTTCGTTTCTACCCCTAGTTAATTATGTGGATTCCTTCATTCCACCACCTTTCTGACATGCAATAACTGGCAAGTTTTCCCTCGGTCCATGCAAATCTATAAATTGCTCTTTGCCTTCAAACCCCACTTCTAATATATAAACTTGAACGTTATACCAAAAGCACACTTTAATTATTGTTATTACATTGCATTTCAAATAACGAGATTGAAATACCGGTATACAAAATAAATATTCTACGAAATTCCAACAATATAATAAATAAAATTAGATTGTTGTTCGTGAATTTCAAATTAATTAAATATTCGTTGTAGAAAATAAATTTTTATTCTTCGATTTATTTTTGTCAAATTCCAATCTTAATTAAAAGCTTTTCAAGTGATTTATCTAATCGAGCGTGTATTGTAGATGTAGCCTTCGTTCAGACTGTCAAGATGCTGCCAAAGATCCTTTATATTGGATCAGTTACAAAAGTGGAAGATGCACCACAATAACTTCAGTCATTCCAAATCAACTACAAAGAACAACAGCTAGAACGGTATTGAAACTTTTTTATCAAAAAAAAAAAAAAAAAATCTTCATCATCAATCCTATTATTAATATTATTATTGTTATTTTGATTTATAGTTGGACTTGATAATCGACAATTTACCTAGCCTTTCCGGTCATTTCCTTTGTGCTTTCACTGTTTTGGATAAACCGTTAATAACTAATGCAACAAGAAAAGGATCAGGGGTTAATTGTACTACACCACGAACGGATTTATTACCCTCAATACCACCTGGTCAACGTATGTTTTAAACTATATAAATTATTTATTTGGTTAATTTTTTAAAAATAAATCGTATTTTAGATCATTTCACTGCCAAATTATCAGTTCGTATGACATCTGGACCAGATTTTGTTGCAACAAATTTTACATTTTTCGATTGTAATACATATAGTTCATGTACACAATGTGTTTCATCATCATTTCCGTGTGATTGGTGTGTAGATGGTCATAGATGTACTCATGATACCGCTGAGAATTGTCGTAATGATATTCTAGTAACTGGTGTCAGTGTAAGTTATTTGATTATTTATTATAAATCGATAAATATATATATTTTTGTTCATTTGATTGATTATATTCAATTTTATTGATTTTTGTTTATAGAGAGCTGGTCCTAGTTATCGTTCCGGTCCAGCATTTTGTCCAACAATAAATGCAACAGTAGGAAACTCGCCTGAAATCCTAGTAGCATCCGGAATTAAAAAGGCTATCAAAGTTAAAGTACATATTATAGGACAATTTATAGTACAGACACGTTTCGTATGCCAGTTTAACATTGAAGGTAGAGTTACTAGTGTAAATGCACAGCTACTAGGCGACACAATTTATTGTGATCCAATGGAGTTTTCTTATACATCTCGTGCCCCAAATATAACAGCTACATTTGCTGTTATTTGGGGTGGTTCTAAACCTTTAGATAATCCAGACAATATTCATAGTAAGTTTCAATAATAATAATTAATTAAAATTGAATAAATACATTTCTTTTTATTTATTCCAGTTGTAATATATCGTTGTCGTGATATGGCCGATAATTGTGGTATGTGTTTAGCATTAGCAAAAAAATATGATTGTGGTTGGTGTCAAAGTTCAGATCGTTGTGAAGTTAAAGATCAATGTGAACGTGGTTCAGCTGTATGGTTAAATCGTAGTCAAACATGTCCAAATCCGGAAGTAACGTCTTTTAGTCCGGAATTAGGACCATGGGAAGGTGGTACAAATATTACTATTCAAGGCATAAATTTAGGGAAAACATTTCAAGATATTTACACTGGAGTGAGCATTGCTGGAATTAGTTGTGAACCCTATGAACATCTTTATATCAAAACCAAGCAAATTGTCTGCCGGGTATTATTATTATTTAAATTAAAGTACAAATTCAACAATACTGATGCGTATATTTTTTATTTTTTTTTAAAAGGTTGATGGTCCAGGAACTCGTGAACCTAGACATGGACCTGTTGTTGTCAGAGTTGAAGATTATCGTGGTGAATCTAAAACACATTTTAATTTTGTTGATCCGAAAATAACAGGAATTTCACCGAAATACGGTCCAAAATCTGGTGGAACTATGCTACAAATCACTGGACGTTATATGAACGCTGGTAGCAATATACTCGCTTTTATTGGTGATCTACCCTGCAGAATACTCTCGTATGTTTTATATTATTATAATTATTGTAATTATTTTATAAAAATTTCATTTATTTAGAACTGAAGAAAGTCAAGCATTATGCATAACAAGTGCTTCAGATCGTACAGAAGCAAAAAAATTACGTATGCGTTTTGATAATGGTGATAGATATTTTGATCAAGAACTATTTGAATATGTTGACGATCCAGTTATTGAATCAGCTGAATCTGGTGTTGCTAGTCAAATAAAAGTTCCTAAAGGTATACCGGCTGGTGGAATACGTATTTCTGTAACTGGTCGTAATTTAGCTTATATACAAAAACCCCAAATGTATGTTTATTACGAAGAAAAAATGTTTATTAGTGTAAGTATACATTGAAGAATAATTATAATAGAAAATTGAACAATGATTATATTTATAGGAATGTACTGTTTTGAGCAATACAAGTATGACTTGTAGTAGTCCGATGATAGAAGCTGATGAAAGTAAACTAGATGCTGATAAACCATTAAAATTAGAATATGGATTTAGAATGGATAATGTGTCTGGTGTTCAGAATTTAACAGTTAATAAAGATTTTACGCCATTCCTTCTATACCCTAATCCGATATTTGTTCCATTTGACAAAGAAGTTAAATATTATAAATCCGAATATCTTAATATAAATGTAATGATTATTTTCAATATTCATTATAATAATTTTATTAATTAATATAATTTTCAGGGTCAAAATATTGATAGAGCATGTCAAGAATCTGATGTTGAAGTACGTATTGGTAATAGTTATTGTAATGTAACATCATTATCACGACAACAATTAACATGTCGTCCACCTGAAACTCAACCACCTGGTTTAGATAAAGATGGTCAAGCAACTGAAGAAGCATTACCAGAAGTTGTTGTTATTGTTGGTGGTAATTTACGTTTTAATATTGGTCATTTATCATATTCACCAGCTCAAGGTCTAAATGGTCCAATTGATCAACCAATAATGATTGGTGGTGTTGCTATTGTTGTATTAATATTTGTTATATTTGTATGTTTCTTAATTGCATATAGACGTAAATCAACTGAAAGTAATCGTGTATTAAAAAATATGCAAGAACAAATGGATATACTAGAATTACGTGTTGCTGCTGAATGTAAAGAAGCATTTGCTGAATTACAAACTGAAATGACCGATTTAACTGGTGATTTAACATCTGGTGGTATACCATTTTTGGATTATCGTACATATGCTATGAAAATATTATTTCCAAATGTTGATGATCATGCTGTATTACAATGGGAACGACCTGAATTGATACGTAAAGAAAAAGGTCTACGTCATTTTGGACAATTAATTATGAATAAAACATTTTTATTATTATTTATACGTACATTAGAAAGTAATAGATATTTTTCTATGAGAGATAAAGTAAATGTTGCATCATTAATAATGGTGACATTACAAAGTAAAATGGAATATTGTACCGATATATTAAAAACATTATTAGCTGAATTAATTGAAAAATGTATGGAAGGTAAAAGTCATCCAAAATTATTATTACGTAGAACAGAAAGTGTTGCTGAAAAAATGCTAAGTGCATGGTTCACATTCCTTTTATATAAGTTCTTACGTGAATGTGCTGGTGAGCCGCTTTTTATGTTATTTAGAGCTGTTAAACAACAAGTTGATAAGGGACCCGTTGATGCTATCACATCGGAAGCTAGATATTCACTTAGCGAAGAGAAATTAATCAGACAATCAATAGATTTTAAGCCTATGGTAATGTCTATTTATTTATTTATTTATTTATATATTTATGTAATAATATTTTGTTTGTTTTATTAGACTGTTTATGTTTCGATATCTCAACAAACAATATTTACGGGTGGTTTGGACCATAATACTGATAATGTCCCTGTTAAAGTATTGGACTGTGATACAATAAGTCAAGTAAAAGAGAAAGCATTGGATACAATATATAGAGCAACACCGTATTCACAACGTCCTCGTAAAGATGATTTGGATTTAGAATGGCGTACAGGTACATCAGGTAGATTGATATTATATGATGAAGATAGTACAAATAAAATAGAAAGTGATTGGAAACGACGAAATACATTAAATCATTATAGAGTACCAGATGGTGGTTGTTTAAATTTAGTATCAAAACAAAGTTCAATATACAATTTAAGTATATTTTCTGATAAAAATGAAAAATCACATAAATATGAAACATTAAATTTAAGTAAATTTAGTTCAGCAAGTCCACCATTAAGTCGTGCTACAAGTCCATTAAATCATGATCAAGATCAAGGTTTAAAAACATGGCATTTAGTTAAACATCATGATAATGATAATCAAAAAGAAGGTGAACGAGGTAATAAAATGGTATCAGAAATTTATTTAACTAGATTATTAGCAACAAAAGGTACATTACAAAAATTTGTTGATGATTTATTTGAAACAATATTTAGTACGGCACATCGTGGTTCAGCATTACCACTTGCTATTAAATATATGTTTGATTTTCTTGATGATCAAGCATTACAACATGGTATATCTGATGCTGAAGTAGTACATACATGGAAAAGTAATTCATTACCATTAAGATTTTGGGTCAATATTATTAAAAATCCAAATTTTGTATTTGATATACATAAATCAAATATTGTCGATTCATGTTTATCTGTTGTTGCTCAAACATTCATGGATTCATGTTCTACATCTGATCATAGATTAGGTAATATTTATTATTCTATATTTAGTAGTAATAATAATAATAATAATAATTGAAATTAATGAATTAATAGGTAAAGATTCACCTAGTTCGAAATTGTTATATGCAAAAGACATTCCATGCTACAAAGAATGGGTAGAACGTTATTATTCCGATATAAAAATGATGCCAGCTATTTCCGATCAAGATATGAACGCTATGTTGGCTGAAGAATCAAGGGTATATCTTATTATAATACAATAATAATTAATTATTTATGATTAAGATTGTTAATTTACAGCTTCATACAACAGAATTTAATACAAATTGTGCATTACATGAGCTTTATAGTTATGCAGTAAAATACAACGAGCAATTAACTGTTACATTAGAAGAAGATGAATTTTCACAAAAACAACGTTTGGCATATAAATTAGAACAAGTACATAATATAATGGCTGAAAATTCGCAACCGTGATACTGGCCTGATTTGATGCGCCCCACAGCACCACCATTATCTCCTGTGGTTACAATGCAACCATCAGCACCTCAGGAATTGGCATGCTAGTAAAAATATTTATATTAACAATACGAAATAAATAAACAATAAACGAACAAACAAATAAATAAAACAAAATAACAATAATATTAATAATTAAATTAATAATAAATAATTAAATAAATTAATAAAATAATACTAATAAATAACAAATACAACGCCATCAATACATATCCATCATGAAAACTTTATTTGTGTGTTGTTGGATTGCTGTCATACAGTTTTTAGTAGTTGTTCAGTGTGTCGGAGTCGGTGCGCACTCAGTGACTTCAAGTGCCTCTGGTAGGATTGAGTGATGTACTGGTCTCCCAATAATAAATATGTGTATATTTTTATGATAACAATATTATGTTTTAAATATTATGCTTTGCTGTGCTGAAACTCAGCCTTAGTCCACATATTTGGCAAATTGAGTGAAAACAAAACAAAACAAAACAAAACAAAAAAAAAAGATAATTGTTACTACTATAATTATTATTATATATTCATCATGTCTCCTGCTTTTTTTTTTAAAGGAAAAAACGAAAAAAAATTCATTAAAATGAAACTTAACTGTATAATGAATGTACCTTATATTATCTTTGTACAGTTTTAATATTTTTATATTTAGTTGAATGCAATCAAGGTGATTGTCTTCCGCATTAAATGGAAGCAGCAGGGTGTAGTGTTTATTTGCGATCTTTCAATCATCGATGTCTCAACATTAATTGAAATAAACATACTGTGCACGGGTTGTGTCAGTGTGATTTGTGTACGTGTAATAAGGCTGTGTACGTTTCCTTTAAGCAGAACAGCAATACTAAAGGCACTGTATTTGAAAGACAAAAATAACAGTCGCCTATCAGAACAGTGTTGCTCTAATAAAAACAAATAATAATAATAATATTAATAATAATAATAATAATAAAAATAATAATTGGAAAACCATTTATTACGTTCCTTTTTTATATAACTTTTTTTTATTATATATATATATAAATATATTGAAAACAAAAGGTAATATTTTAAAATTAAGTAACATTCAATTTTATATTTGGCTGTTAATTATATCTATTTTATTTAGTCTATAAACAAGTTTGAGGATTATAATTGTAACGAATTAGCTCTCATACGAATTGTAACCGTCCTTATATAATATTGGGAAAAAATTAATTGAAAAGGGGATAAACGAGAGTGATTTAATGGAAAATAACGAAATCCTCAACTTTGATTATCGACAACTGCGCATATCACGTCCAGTGAAACAGTTGTATAACTATTTTCTAACAATCATTTTGTTATTTATATTTTTTAATTTCTTATTAATTTGATAAAAGAAAAATCTTTTGATATGTGTATTTGTTTTTAATGTCGTTTTTATCAAAAAATTATTGCTTCTGGACAATTTGCGTAGAAAAATTTTGTATATACTAAGTGTGTGTGCACGATGTATTCTAGTATTGTGTGTATACTCGATTGCATTTGCAATAATATGAATGGATATGTAATACTATATGTCATTATAAAAGACTGAATGGAGTTATTTCAAATACTTAAATAGTAAAATATTTATTTGTTTGTTTTCTCCTCCTAATATCGTTTATTACTTTGATCAAATTTATCGCTTCCATTATCAATTTCAATCCTCCTATTAGAATATTAGTACATCAATCGCAGTAACTACGATAAAATCATTTAATGTAACAAATTTTATTAAACAAAAATTTATCTAACAAACAAAGATATTTACTATACATAATATACATATATACATTTGTATTTACAAAATTTCAATGTCATCTTGTGGTAGTATCTCTTCAGTTATATGGGGTTTTGGTCCAATCCAACTCAAAATAACAGGTAACAAAACCACCCCATGAAATAAACCAAATGTTATAACAAGCACAAAAATCTACAATTTCATTATTGTTAATAATAATAATTAGAATAAATAACAGTGAATTTTACTTTGAAAAATGCTTGAAAAACGTACGCCTCAGATTGACTGAGCATAAATACACCAATTAATGTTGATAAGCCACCATATAAAACAGCTGAACCAATTGTACTAACTGTTTCTAGTGCCCTATAACGTCTATCACTATTTTGTATTGTTAAAAACGTATGTCCGATATGTGTGGCATAATCGACACATAAACCAATTGCTAATTCTAAACCAATACACGAGACTAGATCAATTGTTAAGCCCCATCGTTGCATAACACCACATACATTAATCATTGTTAATAATACACAAATAAATATCCAAAAGCATGTTTGTAGATCACCAATTAATAATATTGTACATGCCATAACACAAAGTAAGGCAAGTTGAAGATTTCTCATAACTTCAGTCTCAATTACCTGAAATTTCAAAACAAATAGAAACAATTTATTTATAATTTGACATAATCAACTTCATCTGTGGTCCATGATGCGAAAATTATCGACCAAGCTGTTGAAAATCGATCTCCTGTAGTAAAATTTGATTGTTTCGCTATATCTCTAACTAGATGCATTGCCGGTAAATGTTGTTCAGGACCAAAAAATGCATTAAAACGAAAATTGATATTCGACATCTATAAATTCATTATATTATAAATAAATAATTATTATTTGAAATATGGCGAATAATTTACGGTAATTTTCGGTATTGGAACTCCACATTCTAATTTTTGATCGAAATGTATATTGGCTTGATATTTTGCATTTCTAGGGCTAAATAGGAACATCGACATATATAAACTGAAATATTCATCACTCAAAACTTGCTCATAAATATCTAAAATCAGTTTGGTTTATTTATAAAATTGTAAAAACAAAAATTATTACCTGTATCAAAGTTTTTTTTAACGTAATCACGAAACGGATCGACCCACGATACTACATCTATGATAATATCGTTATGCTCCTCTAATCTATCGACAATACTCTTAATATTCATGATTTCATGTGTATAATTAACGGAGCCGATATAGATACCGGCCTCATAACCATTCTTTGGAAAATATAATTTTCTTGATTGTAAGTAACCGTATAAATATGAAGTTTTTGGTATGAACCAAGTTGGATCGAAACGTTGTTCGAGCTTCCGAACACTCTCAATACTGAAACCCAATGATATCACAGCAATTACGATAATAAAAATCTGAAAAAAAGAACAAAAGATATAAATGTAATAATTCACTTATTTAATTTTGATAAAAACCAACTTTTCCAAATGGTGTAAAAATGATTTTATCGTAAAAAATTTCGAACATTCGATTTGAAAGTTGCTTTTGACTACATTCATTTAATTTATAATTTTTATGCTTATAACAAACTACAATACCATTACGGTTATTATAAATACGTTCTTGGTCGAGAACAAAACAGGCAGTAAAAAATGTCACAGCAAAAATAAATGTCATAAGTACACCAAAGGCAGCATAAATACAATATGATTCTAAACAAGGCAATATCTGAAATAATTTTAATATACCTGAATATAAATTTAAAATAATATATATTAATTAATCACAGTGTAAGAACCAACAAGGAAAGCTAGAATGTCAGTTACTGAAGTTACTGTAATTGAAACACCTGCATGTTTGAGCATTAAACCAACTTTTTGATCAATTGGCAATTGTTTTTCTTGAGTTTTTGTTAAATTTTCCCAACAAGCAATTATCACAAACATATCATCAACACCTAGAAATTAAAATTATCCGATTAATTTATTTTTATATAATAATTAAGTAAATATGAAAATAGAACCTAAGCCCATCAATAAGAATGGTAAGGATGTGTGTACAGGACCGTAAGATATTCCAAGTAGTGAACAAACACCACAGCCAACAATAAAAGACATTCCAACAGATAAAAGACCAAAACAACCTAACATTACTCTAGCTTCTAGCCAGTTAAATTTTGATATAACAAACTGTACATAAATAATCATTATAAATACACCAATGCATAAAATATCAATATCTTGAAATATTGTTGAACTACTAGCATCACCGAAACTGGAATGTTGTTTAAAATATCACATATTTACAGTTAATAATGTTGAATAAAATCACCTCCTCGCTGATGAATAATATAAACTGTAATTACCATCAATTAGACTATAGTTGTGCATTAATTTAAGAAATTCATTTTCCCAATCTAAAGCTTCAATAGTTGCCTATAAATTATGTTAGTGTTTTTGTTTTTTTACAGGATAATTTGAGAAATGATCCTTACCCAATCAGCAGTTCCTGCAATATTTCCACTTTCTTCCATATCAACTGCTGAAAAATTCACAGTTAACATCCAGAAATTTTGAACAGATTTTGCTTTAACTATAGATCCGGTACTATTTCGTTCAATACCGCCTAAGAGATCTTCATAATTTTTGATGGAGCTCAAAATATCGCTAAAAATAAATTTTTTGAGTGACAAACTATTGAAAAAATTCAAACAACCTACTTTTTATTATAAGTATTAATAGTTTCGATAATATCATTTTTGGTTAAATTATTAATTATATCACGATTGTAATCCCATAGATCCAAAATACTCTTCTCATAACATTCATTTTTCATTGATTCAATAAAACTGCAATATAATCCAGCATTCATTGTAGCACTTAGATCTTTATATTCTCCATTTTTCGAATTATCCATCAATGGTAATAGATCTTTATCAACTTTAGGAACTCTACAAATTTTTTTATTGTCAACAACTAAGTTAGGTGCTATTCTACGAAAATCTCGATCTCAAATCTATTTTCCCTTTCACTTTTTATTTTAATTAGAATTTAGATCGAGACTTCCATAGAATCGGAGCTTTGGTTGGATAACTTCACTTGAAACAAACATCGGTCCATTTTATATCATCGTCAGTTTTTAACCTCGAAATTTTCTCATCTAAATCTAATAACTAAAAAATAATTCTTATACATATGTATGGAATTGAATCAAAAATGTTTACATATAATAAAAATTCGGGCGTTAGAACATCATATCCGGTTATTATTGCTATTTCTTCACGATATCCCGTTTGATACTTTTTCATTAACCATTCTGTATCGTACACAAATTGGGTATTTGGTGGTACCCATAATTTCATGGGATTTTTTTCTTGATGGAAACGTAAAAAACCAAGACTTGTTATTATAACAAATGACCAACATATTATTATTGTCTTTCTAGGATTATTTCCTACTTTAACACCTAATCTACGAATATAATTCTGATTTGAATAATGAAAACAAAATGAAATTATTTTCAATCAACTTACTTATAAAAGATCGATTCTGTGAAATTTACAACAGTGTTGGTGAAACGTTGATAGCAATTCAAAATTTTCAAATGTATCGACATAATTTTGTTGAACTTAACATGGGAATGCACTTGCTATAAATGATGATTGACTAACTGTAATTGAAGTAATTGAGAAATAATTAGATTTGCACTTATTAAAAAAATAATTATCGGCCGTAAGCATTTTAATTTTATAACAACGCAATAAATAAATATGTACTTAATTTATTTCTCGTTCACAATAATTGAAATGATTATTACATTATCGAAGTAACAATTAATCCTAATCATCTACTATCATAGGACGTGATTTCAAATTGTCGGCTTTGTTTTTGTTTTTTATGGTTGATAATGAAAAAAAATTAAACAAAAATATACAATTCATATTATCAAAACCCATATAACGGTTTTTTGATGATAAGAAAATCTAATAAATAACAGTTGTTTGTTCAAATTTCAAGTTATCAATATGACCGTCTTATTTGAAGAAAGCGAATTTGGTTTGTATACAGATTCAACAACTGGTAA
This sequence comes from Stenodera caucasica, assembly GCA_037414795.1. Taxonomy (NCBI): domain Eukaryota; kingdom Metazoa; phylum Arthropoda; class Insecta; order Coleoptera; family Meloidae; genus Stenodera; species Stenodera caucasica. The sequence goes on from JAZBGZ010000051.1 coordinate 116,893, forward strand.
ATCGTATCCTGCTAGATTATTTACATGGAAAAATTCGAATAATATCATTGTACAAGTCACAAATTATGGTGCAACAATTGTATCGATAAAACTACCTGATAAAAATGGAAAAATTGACGATATTGTTACTGGTTTTGATAATTTACAAGGTAATTATTATTCTACTAAATCAATTAACAGCAAAATTAATGAATGAATTGAAGGATATTTAAATAAAAATAACCCCTATTTTGGAGCTACCATTGGACGTGTTGCAAATCGTATTGGAAATGGGCAAATTCGTATTAACGACGTTATCTATCAAGTGAATAAAAATTCAGGTAATCATCAACTTCATGGCGGTTTTCAAGGATTTGATAAGGTATAATTTTTAATCTATAATATCTCAAGTTCATCTTTCAATAAATAATTATTAGGTATTATGGGATTATTATATTGATGGTAATAAGTTGATATTAAGTTATCATTCAAATGATTTAGAAGAAGGATATCCTGGTGATTTAGTTGTTAATGTTACTTTTGAATTGACCGATAATAATACATTTGATATAAAATTTGATGCAACAACAACAAAATCGACTATTATTAATTTAACAAATCATTCATATTTCAATTTAGCTGGACATAATAGTGGTGCTACCGAATTATATAAACATATTATTTGTATTAATGCTGATCGCATTACACAAGTCAATTCTGAAGCTATTCCTACAGGCAAAATTTATAATAAAATTAATCAATCGAATAAATTAATTGATTTTTGATTACAGGAAATTTGATACCAG
>JAZBGZ010000052.1:10869-73823 GCA_037414795.1 Stenodera caucasica
GGTAATGACCCTTGAAATTGCGGGCTCTTTTAAATAGAAAATTGCCGACACTAATGTGCCATAACGCATAAATTAATTAGTACTCACTATATTCTAATGAAATTGTCTGTATATATATTCCAATTTATTGACATTTATCGCAATTTAATGAAGACATAAGTTATCAAATTTACAATGAATTTCCCTAAGGACGAACTCGAATTTATTATTAGGTAATACTATGTCTTGATGTTGAATTATTTTCTTTTGCAATATATACGTTCAAAGTTTAGAGATTGTTCATGGAAAACGATATCTGCACACTACATGTATCTAAAATTTGATCATATCGTAACTATAAATTAACAACTAAAGTTTTTACTTTATAACGAAACCATCAAGAGTAAAATTTATGTTGAATATTCTCTTCAAGTATATAATTGCATTAAAATTGACTGAAAGGCGCAATTGTTTTTATTAAAATACCTTAAGTTAGCAGCTCTTACTTTTATTATGTCATTGTCGCGCTTTGTTTAAGAAACAAGGCTCGCTTGTAACAAAGCTAATAATGTAAGCTTGCATTCCGGCTAACGATGTCCATTTGTTATGAACTTTATTTCGCCAAGTTTACTAGCTTCAACCTCTTTTACTTTATAGCGACAATATACGCTTTTAAAACAGTTATATTCAACTGGAATAAATTAAATTTTAAAGACGGGACCTTCCGGAATTCGTATGGCGTATTTCACAATTACACTGCCGTCTTGCTTCACTCTCCCTCTCTATGTCTATCTCTATCCGATTTTCTACTTCTACAATATAGAACAATGTTGATTAGATTAATAAGTCCACAATATTCAAGTGTGGAATGGAAAATTTGACATCGAAAAATCCAGCAGCAAAATGCAATTATTCATCGTTTCCAGACAATACACGAATTACGAACAAAATCTGTCTAGACATTTAACATTTCACACCGATTCAACAGAAAAAAAAAAACCAGAGCCAAATTGCTCATAATTCACTAGAGAATCTATTTATCTAGGTAACTTTCTGTGGATTCCATTAAAGATAATTCAACTATTAATGGATAAATCTTGTAAGACCATGAATTTGTCTAGGATAGTCTTAGTTATATTTGATTCGAGTTTCTATATTTATTCAACGATAGAGTTTATTAGATACATTCATCAATGTTTCAACAACATTGTCAGTCAAATAGATAAGTCTGTTTGAGTTAACACTAAAGCTGCTAGAAACCGTAAGAGTTTGAAACTCTTATGTGAAATAACAAAAAATAAAAGTTCTGTAAAGCAAGATGGTAAGTTTAAAAAGATTATTCGAGGTCAATCTGGTTGTTCTCACGGTAATTTCATAAATATGTTAAAACGAAATTGATTGGTGATGTTGAGAGATCCATCATAAATTTTCACTCGGCGCATCCACCATTTTCACAACAAGCTACTTATACCAATATATTATATGTAGGTACTTTAGACTTATCGAAATAAAAATTTGAAAATATGTTGTAGAATATTTGTGGAGTATCTGTTGAAATAGTCGATCTATCGATAGATAGGCAATACATAATTTAACGATTTTCTATCATATGTAGATTTGGTTTTATATTTGAAATTCACTGTAGCTCGAATTGCTATAGACAGTATAGACATCCAAAGATAAAGCTTCAACGTCTTCACAAATAAGTTTTTTCTATTTATATTAGATGAAACCTCGTTCCTAAGAATATATTTTGATAGATGTATTTCGTTTCTGATTCATTCCATGAATTTTTATTGATCGAATTAAATGATTGTAGCGAAAATAATGTTCAAAAATGATAAAATTGCTATGATCTTTGTATATACTGTAATGTACAACCTTTACGTGCTTTAATCAAGTAAATCTATACGAAGAACGGATATTACTTGACGATACCGTATAAGCTTCAACAAATCAATAACTATAAAATTTATGAAATGAATTGAATTTATTTTTGTCTTGAATTGGAACAATAATATTACACCGTAAATGATATTGCTTTAAGTTATAAACATACATACATATATGTTTGTCTCGTTTATTTGAAAATGTTTTCAAGGCAATAAATTTTACGATCTTTGCCATTGAATGGTTATTTGTTTGTGGTTTGTGTTATTAGCTTTCAAATAGCGCCAATATTGGCAATAAAAGTACCGAAGACCACCTACAATCGACGATTTTACATTCATATTAAATTCATCCAACTATTGTCTATGAAGGTAACAATAGTGCTGATGAAATTTTCCTTGATTGTACCTTCGTTTTGATTTTTCCATCAAATTAGTTGTTCATAGATTATCATTTTTGTAAATTCTCCTCTAAATCAAATTGTGATTTTTATATTCACGAATTTTGTTCTAAATCTCGGGGCCACTTGTATACCCCGGAGATCACCTATTTTTGTCCCATACAATATAATAAAAATACAATCGTTCTAGATTTATTTTACAGTAACATGACGCATAAAAATTTAACAATACTTGTATTTTATCAGGGTGTAGTCCTGAAAGAAAGCAACCGGGGAAATGATTTATTCCGCTTGTTAGACAATGATATTCCATGGTTATTATACGAACAGCGACTGTTTCCAGTGTTTTTTCCAATACGAATAGGAATTTTGTTATATCTTTTTATAATGAGATCCTGCCAAAATTATAGGACAAATCGATGATGATACTCTGAATGAAATAACTACCAAAACAACTTACGTGAGAGACTGCGAATATGTTGATTTACATAATAGAATTAATATGAAAGAGTCAAATAAGTAAAGTTTGGACAAATATTATTTTATTGACTCGCATTTGTTGCAGCTGTCACAACAAAAAAGGTTGAAGAAAGAGGAGAGTTCGTGTTTTTTCTATCGAAATAACTTTAGCAAATATTCGAATTCTCAACAAGTCCTTTTCTAGTAGTTCTACGGTAATTCTTAATCCGTTTCCCAAATTAATCACTAGAAGTATATAAACTTTCGCAAGGATTGTGTAGCTTAAAGATAAAAGAGAACATAAATCCAAGGGCTAACAAAAGAATCACAAAAATCTTAGTATATTCCTAGAGAGAGATTAAGAGAAAAACAACAAATTTTCCACTAGTTCTCTATCTATTAACGAAATCTTTAATTTGTTCTATAGAAAATAGCAACGATATCTTATTTTATTCACTCTGTTGAATTTTATCAGGAAATCGGATTTGTTGAAATGATTTTACCAATACAAAAACAAAACAAAAATACTTACATGAAGGAAACAAACGGTCATAGCTAAACCAGCAACCCATGCACATTTCTGTTCAAAGAACCATGTTAATTCAGCTACACAACCGTGGAAATATGGGTTGCCTGTTACAGTATCTCGACATTCACTTGGTAATGGTTGATGTAATGACAGATAATCGTTAGCTCCATCGGCGCCGCAACAAGCTATCTGAAAAGAGAAACGAAAAAATTCTACGTATTTCTCAGCTATTATCGAGCGATAAATAAATAGGAGACATGTGATGATGAGATTTGAAAGTTTATCATGCTAGAGTCGAACATTGATTGTAGTAACTTCAAAAGAGGATATTCAATTTCGTTCGTGATAATAAAGAATGAAATTAACTGTAAAAATGAGAGTCTGGAATTTTAAAGTTTGCTTTAAAGCTTCTTGTAGTTCATTTTGAAAATGCAATAAAGTCATTCGATGTGGTAGTATTGAGAAAAATTCCATTTCCGTTTCTAATATTATTCAAATTTCTCATTTACAATTTACTTGAAAATAATCAAGAAAATTAAACTGACAATTCTTTTCAGCAATTGAATTTTATACTCTCACAAAACGGAAAACACATCTACATTGAATGTCATTCAATCATCCAAGTTAAATAGAATTAATAAACGATTCGATTCAAATTAATAGCTTTTTGATAATATTGTGATTGAATTTGAGAAGCATTCAAGTGGAATGTTTATTAAACTATAAAATAAACTCTATAATTGCATATTTAGATACGAATACATTAGGTGAAGTTATCTGGAGTCCCTGTTCGAATATTAGTTTTATAGTTTCCACGATTATTTACAACAAAGTTCTCGAGGCTAGAATAATAAATTTCATGATAAAATATTTCCATTCTGAAATAAACCACCAAAAATTTAGAATTCAATTTTCGATTATTCTACTTTTTGTCAAAATATTTGTATTCATTAAATAATAGTGGAGAGATTTATTCTTTTGAAAAGGCAAAATCATATTTGAAATGTTGTACTGACTGCGATAGAAAACGAAATTGTATTAAGCTTATTTCATCCATCAAGTGTAGTATTTGCATTGAATTAAAAAAAAAGAAGCAGAGAATTCTCTGAACTGAAATATGAAACTCAAGATGATGTAAATAAGACTACCTTGTTGATGCATAAATTCGACGCTCGAGTTTTAAGATTTTATTTGGAAAATCTCTTACAATTGAATAAAAACGGAATGTCGAGGAACGGTTTGAATTTAAATCTCGAAATAAGCGAGACAGTTATAATAATATATTGATTCGACCGTTATTTGTTTTTTTTTGTTTATCACTCCAAGAAACATCAATAGTTTGGGATAGAATAAAAAGACAGCTTTACCACTCCCGTCACGGTATCCGACAAGAACCAATATTTATCTAAAGCTTAGTTTACTTGCAGTGTGATATAGCGGAAAACCTTGTTTGCTCTAACTAAAGCTTCAGTAGAAGCTAAATGAAGTTGAGTTGCATCAGAAATGGCTGCTCTAATGTTATTTGAACACATCTAAATTATCAATGGAACTAATTTCCATCAAATTGTATTTCTAGAATTACGTATAGTTTGTTATGGTAAATTAATTTCATTTGAATAGTCATTATACTTACATTTTCTTGGATTATAGCTAAGGTTTGACGTGAAGTTTCATTAAAGCTATCCATAATCAAACGGCGCATACTTTCTCGAATCCTTGGCTGCAAATTTGAATCTCGTGCGCTATTAGCTAAAAGAACTGCAGATCCGGCCAAACCGAATATAAAACCGAGGAGTTGAGTTCCTATGTACTGTAACAAGAAAGATAATTTTCTTAAAGTTTGCTAAAGTGATTTCTTGCAAACATAAAATATTGTGCTATATAAAATTTTCTATATAAACCGAGCAGTCTCATTTATTCATACGATACTACTCTGAAAAATGAAAATAATAAAAAATTCTTAACCGAATTTTATTATCAATCTTCTTAAAAATGTTAACAATATCTTATGGCCACATTGGAAATTTCTGAGAGTGATTGTTTCAATATATTGACTGAAAATGTACATGTCGCCCCTTAAATTGAAGCAATTTACCGAAATTGAATCTATCTACGTATTGAATTGCAAGTTAGATGAATTAATGTTCGAGAGAAATCGAAACATTCCAGTATTGAATCACAAACAGATAATGGAAAATGGAATAGATGTTTATATCTAAGTTGATCGTTTCTTCTTCGTTGAGGTCGTAGTTCTGAGCCATTCAATGTATGATTAGAATTTCACTAATATATAATTACATTAATGACTTGTATTATACGAGCAAAGCAACCACTTTACGTTCCACAATTGCCTCAACAACAGATCTAAGATGATGCTTCTATCATCTAATGCCCAGTTTTATATGTATGCGTAAAACTGAAAACATGTACACGACATCTGGGTCACGATTAATGTAGCGACAATGCGGTAGTAATATATTCGAATTCTGGTGAAGAACTAATTTATCACTACTGTCTCTACTTCTATCCCTATTCTCGCTACCCATTTAAAGTCTTTAGAGAAACTGTTATAGTGCGAATGTGTGTGATAATTTCTGACGTAATGGATCAGTTCGCTGTATCCACTTTAAGATATCTGAGACACACCTGGGTTTTCCACACAGTCTACATCTACCCAACTAAATCTCTAAGGATTTTACCGAGTATATGTTGTTATATAGACTCAAGTTTACCAACTAAAATGTTTAGATTTTCTTAATACATATATAAATATCCATTTTAAAAACCGCAACGACTTTTCACCACAGGAAACATAAAAACGAAAACCAAACTATACATGACTTGTATTATTTTTTTCTCTCCGGAAACGTACATGCTACCGATTTGGTCGCAGTATGTATGCTAACAATTCACATGCAAGAAACGTGCTCGTTAGTTTCGCAATAATGGAATAACTCATATATTTTCTCATAGTAGGAGGGTGTCTTAAGTAAGCGCGAAACGTGCAAAAAGTTCTTCGACTTAGTAGCCTAGGTTGTCGACTATTTTTAAACATTTTCTCTACTATTAGGTGAGAAAAGTAGTAAAACGACGACTGCTTTTACAACTAAACTTAGGGAATGTAAGCGATAATAATAAAAGAAAAACCGGAATACATTTCTTTTCTTTTCTTTTGCTTTTCGTATAATTAATTTACGCCAAGTTTTCGTTTTCCGGGTCGTTACAAGTAACGTTGAACATTTTTCTAATTCACATAATTTTTTCAAGATCTTATCCAAAGAATCGTAGCAGCATATCTGAATTATTCAAAAAGTATTTTCAGTTCAAGTTATAGGGTAATATATTTTTAGATTTTTCTAAAGTTCAAAAATTTATAAACTTTTTTGTTAAATTCAAATTTTTGAATAGAAATTTTGATGAGAGCTTGAACTATACGACTTTATTACTTGTAGATGTTTTAGAGTTTGTTATATCATGCCATCTATACGAATATGGAATAATCGAGCAGTTTACACGCACCCTACCGAAATAGAGATTATGAAGAAGAACAAAGAGTTGATGTTGCTGTAATTTGTAGGATTTATAGTCCTTATCGGCAGCAAGGATGCCAACTTTGGATGAAAACAACATACTGAGGTTGAATAGCTTAGCACGCTACCACAGTTGAGATGTTTGTTGTTCCTTTTTTTTTTCATAAAAGATATAATCATAATGAACAATCAGCTTTTATTACTTTTCCAATAGTTAAGTTTATTTCATGGAAGTAAACAACAACGATTTTGTTAACGAAAAACCTAAGGAAAAGTTATTATCGAGATCAGTTTCAAACTAGACGACTATATGAAAATTAAAGGGGAACAACGTTGATGCATATCAGAAAAATCTATACTTTGTGATGCATAACAAATATCTGAGAAAATTCTCAAAGATTATAATCGAAATCGGAATAATTGCAGAATGCAGCTTCAATTTCTATACAAATTATGCAACTTTTGATTGAATTAGATAATGATTTTGCGTCAATAACGAGTTATTCAAGTGATTTCATAGAATAAACATGAAAATAGTTTTGAAATTAACAATTATTTTGTATTGTATTTACATGCTTCACAATTTCGAATTAAATGAAAATATATACAATAAAACTAAATTCCATGTTTTACTGGATGCCATACTGTCAGACTCTATTATTTGAATAATTGAATTGAATACTATTGAATTTTGTTAAATAGGTTTTTTTTTATAATGTAAATTATATTAGCAACAGAATTTCAGTTATGGGCATCAGTAAAACGATGAATTAAAACAGTGAGTTGAAAGTTGATTATGAAAAGTCTTATGTAAATGTTGGACGCATCAAATTAAACAAATATAAAAGTTATAATGAATGAAATTCGAGTCTGGTGGGTAAAGATTGTTAGACTTTGAACTTTTATGAAATTGAGTTTAACTTTACTATTAGTATTAATATAGTGGTATAAATTGAAAGAATGATTGCTTAGGATTAATTCTGATTGATTCTATTGCACTATTTACCTAATAAATCTAGCTAAACATTTATATGGGGGTAGAATTAAACCATGTTGTATGGATAAGGGCGGGCGCCTTCATGTTGGTCTCGAACTGTTCCTGACAATAGCTATATAAATGTGTGCCAGGAGATAGATGGATATTTGTACCATCGATCATTTTGATCAGTTCTGGACTTGATCGAGACAGACTTACGACCAACTGAACGGATATTGACTCATTCTCTATATTATATAGATGATTTATATCGAATATCAAAATAAATATAATTAATCCTCATCGGAGTTATTTTAATTCGAATTATACTTAGAAATACATACATAGATAGGTATATGATAATTGGATGCTATTTTTATTAGTTATAAATGTGTATGTTAGCGTGACCAAGCAAGTGGCTGAGTATCCTCTAGGGAAATGTCAACATCTTTTAGAGTAATTGGATCCTGGTCTTCAGTGACCACGTTACAGCTTTAACGTACTGAAAACTCATTGGACATATGTCGTTTCAGCTCATCTAACTGGCAGATAATGTTGTCGACCTTTACCCAAAAGACTGTTATGCTCTTTCGACTAAAACTTTTAATCATCGAAAAGTCCTCAGAGATATCCATACTTCGAATTAATTCCCTTTATATATCATTTACAACTGACAAATATTCCTTTATGGTCTAGTTTATGTAATTTAACATAAGTTTAATTAAATTTCCAAATTCCCAATAAATTTACTGAAGAATTTCACTTGAATTTGAAAAAATCTTCTCAAACAATATAAATTTTCATCATAATAAAACACTTTTATGGCTTTTGAACAGTTGAAAATTCTTATATAAAGGTGAGTGTCAGACAGGTATTGTATCGATCGCAAATAAAAGCTGAGTTCAGTACGTTACTAACGCACTAATTACACAATAAAGTTACTTTATTTCAGTTTAATTAAACCCGGGGTGATATGTCACGGCACGCCCCTAATGTAGGTGTGGTTTTATCTTTTGTTGTCTGCATTCTGATACATGAACCTAACCACACCACGCTATCTAAAATCCTCTGATTCATAAACATTATAGAACTAGCTTTCAACCAAATTAACTAGAAAACATTAAAATTTTTTGAGCTATCGAACTCAATAAACATAGTTAATTGATATTCACCATGTAGATAATTAGATAATGAATGTAATTGATGCGCTGCCCTATGATTTGGTTATGCATCATACACATTCGAGCCTAGGGGATAGATTAGCTATTTATCTATTGACTGATCAAAATGATTACGGTAATTTTTCGGAAATCACACTCAATTCAGAACAATAATCAATATTAATACGCAAAACTATCAAATACCCTGGGATTAAATTCTGAATTGACACGTACAAAAATGGTGGATGCGCCGGTTCTAGTTTGTGTTTTGATGAATTTCATATTATAAACAATACTCTAGATAAATGCTAGTTTTTGCACAATTTGTCATCCGATAAGGAGTGTGTCATATATTTTTGTTTATTTCTCATTGTTGCCCTGATAAAATCGAAGAAACAGGGCACGCAACTATTTATACATATACCCTAGCTTGGAATTGAATTTAATCTGCATAATAATGTATAAGGTGAGCATAAATTAGACCCCCGTCGGCGTATCGTTATATTTATGAATAAAACTTGGCTTATATTTCTTTGAAATCTAATAGTTACACTTTATATAAAACCGGATATTTCAGAACAGAAATAGAAATTTTTCTAGTGCATTATAATAATATATATCTTTTGTGAAATTCATTTCAAAGAGTTTATGGGGACTTTCTACTCTACTAATTGTGTTCATCAAACTTCTATTTCTCATGATAACAAAAGACAATTATGTTGACTTAGATGCAATTGTGTGTGGGTACTATCGCTATAACAACAGAGAATTCCGAATAATAGTCTAAAAATGAAGTATCATGGTGGTTGTTGTTGTTGTTGCTGTTATTGTAGGAAAGGTCTAATATGAGAGATTATGAGACAGTTGTTGTGGCAGACATGATCGTTACCGACCGTTGTAATATTTTGTTTTCAACTATTCGAATGGTTGAGTGGAAACAGTCTCAAATGGTAAACTTCAGTATATGTACAAGACATGTTGAATGGAATTTCGTTTTATGGACATTAATTTTGTTGAGAAAATAATATAAAAGTTCTCTCTGATAAGTTTCAAAAGTATTTGGTAGAATTGTTGGGACAATACAGATTTCACAACTTCAACAACTCAATAGTGATTTGTTTTGTTAAATGTACACGACGAATGTCGAACATATAATAGGACTTTCAGCGCAAGTCCTGAAACCTGGTAGAGTGAGAGAGAAGTTTAAGTGGTGAGGCGTCAAGAGAAATCGATTAAGCTGAAATGTTTTTCACTTTGAAGTTTTGGGTCCCGCTTTGAAAACGGCGGTCGCAATTAAACGATTGATGTTGGTACTGGTTGAGAAACGAATTTTCTGTAGAACGATGCTGAACTCAACAATCAAAAATATAAAATCAAGTAAAGAATATCCAAGTTAATATCAACTGCCACCAATTTAGCTTTATTCTAAAACTATTAGAATCGTGCTGGCCGATTTAATCATCTTAATGCCTTTAATTATAGTTTTAGAACGCAAGGGTGAATGTTGAAGTCGGAACAGGTCACGAAACATTCAAGTCTTTTTTTTTGTATGATAATTCCAAAATATGAACCGTATAGTAGTCAGTATTATGGCGAATTGTCCGGGTCTGTTTTAGATCCGGTTAGTATTGGACCTCAGATCGTATCGTTCCACAATTACGGAAGATTTAGCACCAGCAATTTGTTGAATGTAATTAACATTTCTGGCTGCAATTTAGCATCAACTCGATCACAATTAATCGTGTCAGAGGTCTAAATCGAACACCATTCTAGATAGATGGAATCCTTTTTAGATGAAATCCGAAAAGTGCTTTGGAGTTGATTGTGAAAGTTGTCGACAAAAGTGTATTGTTCTGTCGTTTGTGGGGAAGACCGACAGTCGATACAACGTTCTTCACTCAGTTCAAGCCATAGTTAACTTCATAACACTACTCTCTGGGTACACTGTAATCGCTACTATCTTTCACCCGCCTCCACTCAATATTCTCTCTCATTCTGTCATATTTTAATAGTCTGTTAACACAATTCGATCGTATAAATGGAATTCATCAAGTCCCCAACACGCCAGAATGGCACCGTTCAATATGATGACGTTGTGATTCGACACTTCCTACTAGGGCCCATCTGGGAAACATCAACTAATACAAATGTTGCGACGTCGATTCCAATTGCAATGCGAAATGGGAATATTAAATGGAAACGGACGAAGTTGACAAATACACACGCAAAAAAAACATTGAAGAAAATTAAATTATTAGATAGTGAAGTTTCACAACGACGAAAGTCGTTTAATTAAATTTTATGAAAAGCCGCGCGAACAGGTTGATGGGATCTAAAAGACCATATTTCAAGTAATTTAAGACGGATCGCAGAGGTTTCGAACTCGGAGCCGACAAACCAATTATTTGTTAAATGAAGAAAATACGATGGCAAGATTAATTCGAAAATTTCATCTTTGTCAATTGAAATAGAAATGAAAATATCCAATAATTTTTTGAATAACGTCAAAAGATTACAACTTTTGGGGCTTGTTTTTTTTCAGGGGGAACTGTCAATATGTTTCGATATTAACGTCAAAATAAATGAAATCAATGTTACTTTGAAGATTCATGAATATTAAGCACGCCTAGTTCTATAGAGATAAATCGTTTTTTTTTTAGGGGGGTGAATGCGTCGATTAATAAATCGAAAATGATGTCATGTATAATGCTATACAAACAATTTTAGAAACTGTACATAGGCCATGATCTATGGCCATGGCTGAACAAACACACTGTTCGTGACATATACTAATTACTATTTGATAACATATACATCTGACATTTACAACAATATTTCAATTTCGATACGTAACTTGATTTGCATATATTAATAAATAAATTGGTGGTGCTTCTATGTTGATTTTAAGCATGAAAAAAGCGCTATAAACAGCCACAATTATTCAGCTTAGTTTTTATCGTAAGCTCAGAATAAAATAAAAAGATTATGAATTGTAGCTCTAAGGTGCAAGCATAAGCGGAATTATCCGGAAATTTTTATATTTATGTGAATGTAGCGGTTAAGACACGCTCATTTAGATAAGACGTTGTAATTAATAAAGATGAGGAATAGGGTGTAATTAAGGAAATTCCATTTTTAGTCGCGATAGTTGTTCGTTATAAAAGCATCCACAAAATGGATCCAAGAATGTCTAAGAACTTTATCTAATAAAGCAAAGTAATCAAGGAAAATGTAGCATAAAGAAGTATTGCTGGTGATGTTTCCCTAACAACATGCTACTTGACTCTAGCACAATATAAACGATATACACACACACAAACACTCTCTGAAATCGGACATTTAGCACTTCAATGTAATTAACTTGTGGCTTTGTCTCTATATAGATTGTTGCTTTTCTACGACAGACAATCATTAAAGGATGGATCATGGACCATCTCGTTAATGTTGCTCCAAATCTAATTTCCCGAAGGCACAAAAAGCTTTTATGATTCTACAAAAATAAACATTAACGATTATAATAATAGACTATAATAGGCAGAGTATCGAAATAACAGCCAATCTTCTACTCTTAAATTGTAAGATTTAAAAACTCTCAAATGTTTTCATATTATATTCGAGTAGTCCCTCCAGAAACGTTTTGGTAATTTTAAATTTATGACTCGACTCAATTTACGCACAACGTTCTCTCTCATATTTTATACTACTATTCGGTCATAATTCATTCGACTAATACCAAAGCAAAAAAAAAAATCCGGCGACATTCCCCCGTATCTAATAACATTAAAATATTCCGATCCTCGCCAGAATATATCCCGATCTTTGAAACTTCTCCCATACATACATATATCAAGCACATAAATAATAACGTTGTATATGTTCTACAAATATCCACATTCTATATGTATAAATGTTCCAATGGTTACAAAGTTTACAAGGCGGAATATCAGATTTTTTTTTCGTTCAGCGAGATAAAATTTTGATGTTGTAATTGGGTTATTTTTATCTGGCAGATGCAAAATGAGAAAGATTAGCGGATAAATTGGTTTGGACAAATGATAGTTCCTAGGCAATTTCAGTAGCAAGAAACGACAAGGTATATGTTGTGTGCCGAATTTTCTAGTAGAAACCGTCTAGAAATATTGTAAATTGCCTGAGAATTCTTATCTTGACAAAGCGAAGTTAAGAACACAAAACAACATAGAAGTTTGTGCCCGGCGGATAGAACAAACAAGACAAACGTCTTAGTTGGCGTCGCTTGACTGCTCTTTCATACATATAGTACTAACATCTAATAGTATAGAATCTTTTTCCATCTTGTTAGTCCCCAAGTTTTAGATAATATTATTCAGAATTGGACTAGACTGGTTTGTTGAGGGAATACGATTTTCTTGAAAAATACCATCATTATAACTACTATAGTCAACTATTAGGGTAGATAATCGATAAATTTAATCCAGACATGATTGGAATGAGGAATTGATCAATCCAATCAAATACAGGAGAGATTTAATATAATTGGCACAGTTGATCGATTGAAAGATGAAATATTTTTATATAATCAGATCATAGCAATTTATTTTATTGATATCGATTTATTTTGATTGAACTTACCACTAACAATGCCACCGAGCTCTCTTGTAAAGCACTAATGCAACCGATGAATGCCACAACCATAACAATAACAGCACCAATAATCAGAACGTAGATACCGATATAGAATTGTAAAGCATCCAGATTCGTTAGCCATTCTTCAATACTGGGCTCGAATCGTAACCATAAACATAAGGCGAAAACCGAAGCTCCAATCATCTATAGAAATAAAATAAGAAATATGTACTACATGTTAATATTCAATCTATTTCATAAATGCATCTATTCTAGTCACTTCCCTACTAAGTTACACTTTAAAGTATTGAATTCAATATTTTTATATTTATGTCATTTATAAATGCCACTACCATCTGCTTGGGTAGTGTTTCTTTGGATAATATGCCTCTTAGAGTCTGTCAATTTTCCATTTTTAAGAGAGCTAGACGATGTGTCAGCTCCTGGTCCTTTACAATGACTTGCGACAGTTTTTGGATTAAAAAAGTTGTAGGACAGTTAATCTTGGAACGCTTGCAGACCGCGTCAGCATTGCTATAAAGTTCGAATATTATTGAAACTGGCCCTTGGGCTCTCTCTTATTCTCCAAATGAAATCCTGTTATGATTGATAGACACAGACATCTTTTGTTCTGATATCAAACACAATCAATGGCATCAGTAGATCACATTGATAATGTCGGAAATTCTATCGAATTTTGATATAGATATTTTATTAGAGGAAATATCACTTATAATCGGATATAATAAGAGTAAGAGAGAGAGAGAGAGGGATAGGGAGGATCGTTGATGTGATTTTAAATGGGAACAAGCTGAAACAACATGCCGTTTCTATACAGCTGATTTGTTACTGTACGCAATTAAAGCATCATTAAGCCAGATGCGCATCTGGTTACAATTTTTCCAAAACGTCGATTAACTCTGAATCACCACTAATACCAACCCCACAATTCAAGCCAACATGCGACCTATAATGTAAACGACAGTTTTTTTCTCTATCTATCGGTTGACTTTTTAACCTTATCCATGTTTAACAAGAACGTATTATTTTAGTTTGGATTGAAATAGAGTTTAGTTTTACCTCTCCCACAAAATAAAAAAAAAATTGTATTTTCTTTCAGTTAGTTAGGTCTCTGTTGGTGTTGAAGTGAAATTGTTTGGCATTGACCGTAGCAAGTTTTTGGGTCCTTAGGTTTAAGGTGACGAGTAGGGAAAAAGTGGCAGCGTATACAATTCCGACACGTACCCCATTAATGTCTGAAAGCACTAAGGGTGAAACGAGCTAACGTTCTAAATCCGTTCTGCGCCCTTCCGCCTAAGCGAAATACTATTTGTGAAAAATAAATGTAATAATCAGATAATTTATGATTGGGACATAATGTCTATTAGTTGATAAGTAATCTAATGAATAATCAAGACGGCTAATTAGCATAAATGGAGCGAATTTAATAATATAAGATTCGATTTTTTTTCTAGAACGTCTTATTATCTTTGTCTTTAGTCATGAGATATTGCATTTGAGGTGTAGTGAAATTAAAGCTCAGATTGGAATAATCTACAGTAAAGACAAACGAAATTGTAGAATAACCAAGTATATGAGAACAAGGAGAGAGCGATTTGCGTTGCAGATTTGTGTTAATATTAGAGAGTAGTGCAACTTGAACCCTTAAGGACTCGTGTAGGTTTAATGTTGAGTACCAACAACGAAATAGACTTAATGAGAAGAAATAGAGGAAGAACAGAAGGAATTAAGATATAAACGGAAGTACTGTATACTGTGTGACACTAATATTACAGACTAAAACAACTAAACTATTAGAACAAAAGGAAGTGTATAATAGCGAAAGGATGGTCCGCTGCCACATTATGACTTAAGAAGATTGATAAAGGCGGGTATTTTAACACATTGGCCAATATTGCCAACGATTAGAATACCAAACATTTTTATTCCTTTGAGAATAAAGAACATGACTTGGAATACTTCTTGTTTTTTTATATCCAGAGAAAATTGATTGGGTTTCGTGCGGATAAGATTAGACCAGTTGGGATTGGGATTACTTTGCTAGGTAAAGTCTTGTCAGATTGGTAAACTTCTTCCTGATCTAATTCTGGACAATTGAACGCGAAAGTTAATGAGAATTCGATGCTGATAATTCAACTTGGTAAACTTTCCTCTAGATAACAGTTGAAATTAATAATGTACAAATAGAAAAACAATCTCTATTTTAAATTTATTATTATTAATAGTGTTGGAAGAAATGTAACGATTTCGATTGAGGGTCATCACTTTCTCAATATTGTACAGATATGGTATGTCACGATTCCAACCCTCTAGGGTGAAATATACGAAAGATAAATCGAGTGTGTCGTTGTTGACATATGACTATACGTTCTCATCGCGTAGTTGTGTGAAAAAGACAAAAATATTTTCTTCTATCTTTTTCTGATGAGGTTAGTCTCCCATTCACCCCCAATGGAATTCTTTAGTCTTCACAACAATCCTCCATTTCATATTCAACGGGGATAGGATTGCTGTCTATTTTTTTGGGAAATTCTTCTTATCAGTCGAAGTATCTCGATCAAACGTCTAGAAATTTGAAGTTTAGAAGAAACAGTAAACATAAGGGATTTTTTATACGAGTGAAAAATTGAGCTATGCTAGATAGTTAGCTATACATATTATTGCAATGGATAGCATTAAGTAATATGATTCAATATTAAATTTGGTTTGGTGGAGTAGGCGTTCTTTAGGCATTTTCGAGCAATTCTCGAAGGAATCGATCAAAATATAAGATGATGTCCGGTAAGCTTCAGGTTGTACATTAAAAGAGTAAACAATCTGATTGTGCAAGCACAACAGACTAGTCGTTTTCCGAAATAAGACTCTGTAAAGCATCTTATACATATAAGCTACTTATCGTCAAACAAGAGCTCGAGATCAACTAGAAATATTGGAAAAATACTATACCTACATAATATATGTATAGATATATAGATATAGCTAGTTAATACTCTTGTGGATATATATATTGTGTAAACTGGTATACGTAACTTATAAGTACCCTTGAAGTTAGAGTACTTCATTTTCGAGGACTATACTATATAACTATATACCTATTCGTTGTTAGGTCATTTGCCAACTGGTAATACGTGAAATCGTGGGAATTTAATTATGCCATTTTGTGGTTTAAAGGACACAAGTGGGCATCTAAACAAACAGCAAATTTTCAATTTCCGGCACGTTTTGTTTGTTAATTTGCCGTAGCAAGTCAATTTGATGCATTGGAAAGAATTATAAATCATTTATGTTCTATTTAATTGAACAAATTCAAGTATTTCATATTGTTTATTCGAAATTGGGTAATTAATTTTGAAAATAATCAACGTTAAGAGGATTGACGCATTTGTGTATTTTTTTTTTTTTAATTTCCTTAGCGATTCAATTTTTCCAGCTACTTTTTCAAGTTAGCGTTTTCATTGTTCAAAATTTCTAGTTTGTCCGAGCTTCGGTCGAAATTTTAGTTTTCGAATACTTGTTCTCTAATAGAATAAATAACTGATGTGATTTCAATAATCCATTTATCTCGAATATGATTTATGGAAAATATTTTGAATATTTTTTACTTTTTTGAACATTTGATTTATGATCAAGAATAATTTCAAATAATGACTAAAAACTTCTCTATCATTTTGAGATTAATATGAATGTATTTTTGAATTATTTAATTCCATATAATTATGATATACATACATATTCGATTTATTTAGTTATTTTCAACAGAATTAATTAACAAATATAATTGAGATACGCGGAAATATATAAATTTTTAAATATTTCCCTTGTTCGAATTTTATTTAGTTGTATTGAATTTATGCATCAATCACTCATTAATTGGTAAATGATGTAGCTTGCTAAATTTCAAAATAAATTGTATTTGTTATACATTGTTTTAATCAATCATGTAGTTTTGTTGATTTTGCTGCAAAAATCCACAATATCCCTTTAAATGCGTGCATTTCACGATAAAAACAGTCCCTCTTCTCATATAGGAGCCTATTGTTTCGTGAAAATCCAATAAATATTTTTTGAGCCTTTAAGTCTTTATAGCAATATGATCGACAATCGAACCTTAATAGCTATTATCGGTAATCGGAACAATCTTATTGTTGAATTGATAGAATCTATGATTATTGGATTACTATTGTAATTATTCTATATTGATAATGAATCATCATTGATTTGGTAAATGAGGTGAACTATCGCGATATATCACAACTAAACTTGCAATGTTCAAAATCTAAATCATCTATCAGATCTAGGAGAAGACCATTATCGAAACCAAAATTCGTTTTAGATCTCCATAGTCAATGTATCAATCCAAGTAGACATTCCCTAAATCCAATTTGGACAAAATATAGGATGAGTCCGATGGTCTATGAATAAAATAGTTATCCAGAAACTACTTCGATTGTTTGATCGACATTCCCGAAGAATTATTTTGAAATTTTATCATCGATTGTTTAATTGTCTATAGAGCTAACACAATTAACAAAGTTTTCTCTCTTTCTCAGCAAATAAGAGTTTCTTTGTATTTTTGTGTGTAATATTTATGGAGTACTAGTCTAAATAAAACGTTCGCTATACGTCGGTAGAATTTACCACGTTAGAAATAGCACTTGAAACATTTTCTACACATATAAAAGCCCATAAAATAATTCTGCCTTGTTTGCTTTAAGAACAAAGAGAATTGACAAATGTTGGTTGTAATTCACTAGTAAAGTTAAGGGATTAGAATTGTTGCATTGTAACCAAAAATTTTTATTTTGTGTTTAAACATTTCTCAAGAGTCATTATTAACAAAAATATTCAATTACAGTACGAATTGTTAATACAATCAAAAATGTTAATTCAATAAATAAAATCAAGAGCAATAGACATAAATTTAAATATGGTCCTTTTTCGGTCGGCAAATATCTCATTCACAATGAGTTGATGAAGGTATTGTCTGAATAAACAATGTAAAGTAAATATTTGTGAATTTCAACAAGATAATTTCGCAGGTTAAAGTAGGTTGTAGATATTTAAATATTAGCTTTATATAACGATGCTGGTACAGAATGTCTCAATAGTTATTTTTTAATGTCCGTTAAAAACGAAAAGCTCGAAAAAAACACGTAATTCTCTCACAAATTGCAATTGTCTATCTCACTTTCAATAGGAAAATAAAAATCGATAATTGAATTGGTCGAATACTTGAGCGATGCAGTTTTATGTAAATCTCAAATTCTAAAATTTGCAAATCACAAATTTTTTTTCGATTATCAATGAGATCGAGATTTCCATGGAAACTCACAATTAGTCCAATAACAAACTTATAGTTATTCCAACAATACTTTTATGTACGTTTGGAGATATTTGTTTCATCTTTCCAACCCGGATGTGATTTTCTCTATCTTCTTTGGTGAAGAGTAACCCGTTCCTATGGGCCTTACTTAATTAACAGGTCGTATGATTAATTAAATTTCTCAGAGGACAGAAATGTTGCCCAACAACATTAACTTATCTTTGTGTGTGAGCGTATTGCTAACAAATAAATAAATAAAAGATAAGGCATAAGTTGGAGAAAATGATGCATTAATTTAATTAAAAAGTATTTTCTCATAATTTAAAAATAATTTGAAAGCTTTTTTAATCGTATCGTATCATTGAGATTTTTCTCAATTCGTATTATTTTGAAATATCCTGCAATCATTCAAGGCATAACTGTTATCAATTGGGTGTATTAGCTTAGAACAAAAACAGGACAATCCACAGTAACTTGTAAAACTTGCGTAGATAACGCTTTTATATTAGAACGGGAGATAAGCGTTCTACAAAATGGTTACGATTAAACGTTAGAGGAGGTCTTTTTTTTTGGTCGATTGCCTTCAAGGGTTTAATAGATTATTCGTAAAACGGAGTAATATTTTAGGGAAAACGCCTCCAGTGAAATAAGAATGGATACAAAGCCATGGATCGGTGGTTAATTTTGCCTCTCTTTCCAAGCTTACATTTAATGTACGAGCATTTAATTTGACACGACACTAACCAAAATCAGTCTATAATAAAATTTGACGATAACGTCTGAAATTTGCCCCAGAAACGGACTTTTCCAATAAAACTAAATTAATTGTTCCGATCTATAATGCAAAGGTTATATTCATTCGAATAGCTCTATTCGTATTGATATTTACATAGCTCTAATATAATAAATGGAAAGTCAAGTTGATATTTAGCTTAATTGATCGTGATGGAAATTTGCATGTTATAAAACAATGCACTAAATAATTGAGATACGCTTCTTAATAACCGGCTTTAAAGACAAAAGCAACTGTTAGGTTTCTTTTATTGCAACTTTCAAATGAATAAAAGATAGAATAATGGAAACCATAAACCAAATCGACAAAAAATATACAATTCATGTAATAAAAAGCTATAGTACTCGTCCAATTTGTAATTTCCTCAGTTTGTCTGATGATGTACGGTTTCGTTATCTTTTATTCTTT
Organism: Stenodera caucasica; assembly: GCA_037414795.1. Taxonomy (NCBI): domain Eukaryota; kingdom Metazoa; phylum Arthropoda; class Insecta; order Coleoptera; family Meloidae; genus Stenodera; species Stenodera caucasica. The sequence continues at coordinate 30,943 of JAZBGZ010000052.1, forward strand.
TCATGAAATTCTATTTGTCTGCTAGTAGAAAATCAACAGATCTAAAAACGAGATAAGCATGTTTTGAAATGTATTATTATCAAGAAGGAAATGTATGTAGACAGTTTTCTAGAGGGTGTTATCTGGAGAATAAATGTCGCGAATTTCAGAATGGTTTCGGTTTCCATTCCATTGAATCTACAATGTTATATGCCTTATTAGTTGAATTTATGTCGAGGATGTTGCGATATAAGAACATGTCAAATTTGATGCAACGAGGAAATATAGAACGTCAACGAAATCAATACTTGAGACTAGTCAAATCTATTCATTTTACATACGAAACTAAATGTCTGTTGAATTATTCAAATATGACTTGTTAGACTTATAGTAGTGTGAACTTAGTAGCTGGTTTTTCTTTTTTTGTGTTGTAGAGAGAATCGATATTTTTGTCGTTTTGATTTTTAATAGTATGTCAGTATCGTCCGTCAATTCATTCCCTTGACATCATCATAAGCCGGCCAAAATTCTTCTCATCCTGTCTCATTTGGGAAATGCCTTCAGGAGTCGACAGCTTCATAGTCAGTGCGGCTTACTTGAAATTGATACAATAAACATCCAAGGGCGAGTTGGTGAGTGTGCGTGACGCGAATAAGACCCTCATCCTATACGATAGCTCACCAATAATAAAAAAAATTATAAAATTTATTAGACAACAACAAAATTGTTGAGAACCAATAGTGTATCATGTGATTGGAGTGTTATTAAATTGCAAATACTCAACAATGATCAGTGTACTAGACTGTGAGTAAAAAGTGTAACGAAGTGAGCAATAGTTCTCGATAGCTAGATGGCGCATTTGTGAATTGTAACTGGATCGATGCTTTACTACCCCAACTGGACCCTAAAACAAGATCTCGAATAAAATATGACGAATAAGTAGCGACGTCTACACAAATGACTGCATCCCCATCAACATTATTATTATCATTATTATTATTATTATTATTATCGAATGGATCGAATTTCACATGTTTAAATCATGTAGCAATTTCGTTACTATTAGTTAGAAATTAATTTAATAGAAGCTGCTCAAATGAAAGTTTTCAAACTATTTTCGACTATATTGAGGGTTGATGGAAGGAAACAACCACGTGTACACACACGAAATTCCCAAAGGTTCACTAAGAAAACCGATATTGCAACTCAATGTTAACATTTATTTCGAAATTGATGCTACTCGAACGACTTTAAAGTAATTGTAATTTTTCAAATTCAAACGGAAAAAAAATCGAGAGGGAAATATAATTTGAGTTATAATTTAGTAAATGTAGAGTGTCGTCCGTCCAACATCCCTGATCTTTTTGATTAATCTAATTAGAGTTGGGAAGATGTTCGTGGAGATTCGAGGTGAAACAAGAAATCATTTGCCTGGAAGAATTATTTGAATGCTATTTAACAGACTGGTTGATTGGAGTTGAAAAATTACAGTTAATATTGATAATGGTAGTCGTTGATTTTTAATTAGTTATTCGAGAGAATTATTGAATTGTATTATAATTTCGGAAAGAATTTTTTTTCTGTCCTATATATCGAAAAAAATCAATATGAAAGTCGTTCGTGTATATCTCTGATTTGATGTCCGACCTTACGCTAGCGAAACGAAACCAATAACATAAATGGAGCGAGATATGGCAGTCTGACTGATAAAATCCAAAAATATTGACAATGATAAATTGTCATTTTATATCTATAGTTGAGATTCTTCAATCGTATATCCTGGATATGACGCAATTCCATTATAAATCAATAAAATATCCACAACCAACTAATCGTTAAATACAAGTTGTCTTTATAATAGATGAGTTGCGTGCAAATTGATATTATCAATACATGTATTTCTTTGTTTTTGTTTTTATTTGACATAACTGATACTAGTACATTTATGGTTAACGTTGTGACCTCTGATCTTGATGTGTGCGAAAACTTGTAATAATGGGTGGGTGTAAAAAGGAGCAGACACGCGATACGGTCGCCTGGGTACATTTGATATATGACTAGATTTTATAGTAGTTGGGGGGTTGTGTTACGGCTACCGCAGGCATTTAAAATATATCATAGCACCTAGACATGAAATTTGGAAATTCGACCTTAAGGGACCATAAGACCGATTAGTATAATGTGGTATAGGTACTCTTGGGTATTTTTAATTTATCAACCGAGCGGATAATGGCCAAATATGCAAATAGCAACAACAGCAACGGTGGAACGTCGTTTATAAAGATTGCATCAACTTTATTAGGGGTGCTTTCCTCCTTAACTACATTGCATGCTTATTATCGCTTTAGACTTGAAATTTATTTTTATTTATGGAATTTAATTACACGAAGCCATGGCGCAGACGCTTTTCGAATAATATCAATGAATTTTCAACCAATATCGATCAAAAATACAGAATTAACAAGTCACATATTTTATCTAAATGATGTTGGAATAACGATAATAAAAAATCACTTACCCATTTGATGATGTTGGTAAAAAGCAATACATATTTGATGATGGCAATTTGATTTTCCAATTTAAGGATATTACCCTCACCCTCACCTTCACCTGTTCCGGCCATTTTTCCACGCACAAAATTACTTTTGTTAATTCGTGATAACGGTAACTTACTAAATTTTTGTGAATAACACACCCAACTTATCTCCGATAAGATAGATAATTTATCATAATACAAATAGACTGATTCACCTGTTATTCGTGAACTATTTTTATTTTTTTTCATAATTGTGTACGATAATAATTTATAGAGAATTTCATGTTTTTGTTGTTAGTCATTTTTCATTCTGCCTCAATAAATAAAAATGTGTCACTTTAGACCACCTACCGAGTGGATTCCGTGCAACCCCTAGGTAGATCTAGTGGCACCTTGATTAACGAGCTCACTATTAGTTGCATGCAAAATTTGTTGACGTCACTACATTGTGTCTAGAATCTTGAAAATCCTGACAGACTATCCCTCCAAAAAAAAACAAGAAAGTTGATAGTGGATAAAACTGAATAATCTGTCAGCCTTTTCCATTTTCCAAATCAACTGGAGTATAAAGGAAAAGTTTTTCAATCAATAGATTTAATTTCATTGTCAGTTGAACAAAAAGATTTGAAAAACAAAACGGGATTTCTTCGAGAAAAACAAAACGAATACGAACGAGAGATTGAAGCAAACTTGGAAAATTACTTAATTTTTCCAAGTTCATTATTCAGTATCATCGTTATTCAAGTGAATAGCTAGAAGGAAAGGTTTAGTTTACGTTTATTGGTTGAAAAGAGAGTGTTTTGTATGGTTTTCGTATTGCTTTTCGTAGATTTATTTTAATTACGGTCTAACGAGAAAAACCCATCCCCTATTACAATAAAAGAGACGACTTGTAGGTGTGACTTGAATCTTATAGAAAGGCAAACTCATAAACTCCTTCTACATTCAGATTAAGATCAAGTTGAAAACTTTCACAATAGTCAGTTTAAAGTTTGCTTTTTCATAATTTTCAAATTAATTCACTACTGCCATTGGCTCGTGCAAATTATCCCACTAGAAAGGATTATTCCCAGTTTGCCATTGAATACTTTATTCAGTCTATTGTTAAATTAACCAAGTACCATTGTTTGTAATAAGAACGAAAATTAATGCGAAACGTATAAAATATTCAGTTTGGCGTTCATCAAGTCGAATGACTTTTTCATCAAACAACCCTTATCAAAATTATCGTTGCAAATATGTAACTTTATACTTTAGAATATCAACAATCGCGAAAGATTCGCAATTCAATAAAAATTAATTAACAAGCCTACCCATAAATTACAATAATTTAAAATTTGGATAAATTTGAGTTCACTAACTGTGAAAAATATTTGCTATTCCTTATATTTTCTATGGAAAAGCGATAATTGCGTTGCTCATTTTCAACCCCAGAACCTCATTAAAACGAATCTTGATTATATCCTCTTATAGTGAATATATTCAGGACACTCTAATACCAAGGACTTGAAATAAAATCAAAAATAAAAAGAAATTCAATCAGACGGTAGTGCATTGGATCGATATCTCAGTCTATTAAGTGAAAATTATTCAGACATTATTTTAATTGCACCTTCACAACATTAACAACAATACGAATATAAAATTGACATCATCACAAAGTGGGTAGTTTTGGGGTTGATGTAGCAGTTCAATTGAAAGCGTCTTAATAACATTATAATCAAGCAAATTCATAAATAAGGCAAAATTCCGAGGTCAATATATAAAATTTTGCAACAGCTCAAATATTAGGGTGCGCACCCCATCTTTTTGATTATACAAACATACGAGCGCATCCACATATATCATAAGATTTTCGAAGTTAACAGGAAAACTTTCCCAATATTTACATTATAATGTCCTTTTCGTTGGAATAACGTGTCATAGTTGTACACGATATGTTTGTCTAAATTTTTGAAAAAAACTTTGTTATCAATGGATAACTTATTGTCTCTTGGAGACCCACAAATTCTATTCACCCTCAACAAAAAGTTTCTATAAATTCATTTCTCCGCCATATAAATATAATAAAAAGTTGGAGTGTCTGTCTAATAGTTTCCTTCACTTATCTATGGAATTATCAAGGAATATTATACAGATTTTAACAAGGATTGTTAGATTTTATAAACACGCGAATGGGTGTGGAAATTTGATGCTGATCACGTAGCTTACCTGTCTGATGTAACCCCTTTTATGACTGAATATCACGTTCTGTTTTCTTAATTGAGATGTTGAAATATAACTAGCAGAATTCTAAATCGGGCATGATTAGGATCAAGAATCTTTCTATAGATTGTTCAATTATATTAAAGAATATAACAAATTGAAATTACGAATAGACTTAGAATACAATAAGATTTTCTAAACGTAAATGAAAAACGTGATTTGAATCTCAAATTAAAACAAATACAGATAGTAGGTACAAATTTTCAGTAACAGGATTTCAATTTATAGAAATGAAGTCTATAGATTCGTTTCTGCTATATAAGGCACTGAATTTGAAAATGGAACTTTCTCCAATTACAAAATAATACATTTCCACGAAATATATAACTAATTCAAACACAAACGACTCATTCACTGCATCATCATAAGATTTATTGTAAATCAAGAATAAAAATCATTTTGAAATTTAGCGTAATATCTCAGAAACGTAGTTCTGGCTACTGAAAAGTCGAATATCCTCTATAAATAAAAAAGCACCAATAGATCTTTATAAAGAAATGTATGTCTTATTTTTACAGAGAGAAACATTATGGTGCAACTACCCCTCTTATTATCCTGATTTTTGGGGTGAGTAACTTTCTACAGTTTTATGTTATAGAATAGCAACCTTTCTAAATGAAACATAACTTACTGAACCTTTCAAACACAATTTTGTTACAATAATCATTTTAAAACAAAAGATAAAACTTGCAAATATTTTGAGAGAATTGAGTTGAATATTTCTTCAGGCTCAGATATTGAAATAAATCAATACTTTAAGCCCTGGTCTTTATCATTACACGAATGTTCAGGCCTTCTGGTATCTGATGTGATATTCCTTATTGCTTAAAAGATGAAATTTCATTAAATAAATATATAAACAATAGTATTACTGAATAAGGAATGTATTGAATGTCTGAATGTCGATCGATCTATCGAATTGTTTGAATGTTAGTATTCTATTGATTGAGAATGATGTTGAACGATGGGAAAAAGAAACATTTTGAGAATAATGAGATAGCTTTAGGGAACCATTACAGAAGAAAACTGTCGCATTCTTGATTTTGTCGACTCTTTTATTCTCTTATCTACTTGTGCAGATAAAGGGAATTTGATTCAAATATTGATTTCTATTTGGCCAAACTGGCAATACTCTATTGACTGAATCAAACAAATTCAATCACTAAATAAATCAAATTGTCTCTATTAGGTACTCATTTATTAATTTAATTATCTTACAATAGTTACATGATAAATGTATAGATATTAATAGAAAATAGAATTTATTTACAGAGTTATATTTTGAGCCATTTGTAGAGAATCGAATTTTATTGAAACGTTCCCAATTTTCGCTAGGAATCATTTAAAATTCCATAATATATAAATATAATCTATTTGTATGATACAATTTAAATGATGGTATGTACAGATTTATGAAAAAAAAATGAAATAAATTAGGACCCCTAATCCCGATCGTCAAGATCGACCGACCGTTTACGTTAAATTATGATCTAGCAAAGAAATCACTTACATCCGTTCTTTCGTATATAAAAAGTCCATTTCGGTGTATTTATTGGTCAATTTAACATTAATCTTATACGATGTGTGTCTGTTTTTTTTTTTTTTGGACGCTATTTTGTGTCAACCAACGAATGGATAGGCCGGGAATGGAGCTGGATAGAATCCTGGAAAAGCTGCCGTGGGCTGTACCGGAAAAGAGGCTGTCATATAAGTTGTCAGTAATGTGGGAACAATTTTTGTTGAGAAAATTGTTGTTAAAGCTGTTTTAGCACCAAAAGTCAATTTCAATATTTTACTATCAGTTTGTGTGATTGAAGTTGTTTGAATTATTGGTGATGAAGTGACTGTAAATTGGGGTGGAAATAGTGGATTAATAGCAGGAACAGGCGGTACTGGTAATGGTGGTTGAGCTAATGTACTCGTCCCGATTTCATAATCAGTCTTCGTAACTGTTCCCAAAACTTTCGATAATGTACTATAAATCGTATTTAAACCATTCGTTATTGGTATAACGTGCGATTCATATATAGTTTCAATTTTCAATATTGGCTTTGATGTTGTAATTATTTGTCCTTGTGCTGCAGCAGCAGCAGCAGGATTTAGAAGTCGTAATAAAGCTAGCTGTTGTAATTGTTCAGGATTTAATCCTGCTGGCTGTATTGGTTCGGTCACCATATTCTTACTAGGGCCGGTAGGAGCATGAGCCTTCTTCAACCGCAAATGCCCTTCAGGGATCCTCGATTTATCAACATCAGAAAGATCAAAGTCAGAACCGATGTTAGCAAGATCTAAATCTGATGGAAAGGCTCGTCGTGGTTTACCTTCTACATCGTGTTCGTTGTTTTGGTCACCAAATTCTAATTCAAGATGCAACTCAGAACCGGCTTCATCTAAATGACTATTGAATTCATTCAAAATTTTACTTGGTATAAAATGATACGCCTCCATTGGTGGTAATGTTTTCGTTGCTGTTACTAAACGTGTCACTAGATAAGTCTGTACCAATGTTGTACTAGCCGTTTGATTTAAACCACCATAAATTACAGGTAAAATATGTGTCTTTAACATTGTTTGTGTTGTACTAAACGTCTCCGTTAATGTCTCCAATGGTGGTGTTTCCATGTCTGATGCTAAATAAATTGGTGGTAATGTGGCAATACTTGAATCTAAGAAATTGTTATCTTTGCCGTAATTGCTTGAAGTGGCTAAAATATTTTCTGTTAATGGTTCAGTGCCTGACGGCGATAGTGTCGTTTCCGGTGTATTTACCAAACTTTTTTCAAATGTGGACGTGACAGTTATATATCGCGTGTTCTTCACATTGCCAGCCTGGAAATACAAGAAACTATTAGTTGAGAGAATTGCCATGAGAAAAACTTGAGAGACTCTCCAATGACGTCTAAAATTAAAAACGGAAAATAATCGAGAAATTCATAGATCGCTTTCCAAATCGGAAATCATTTATTCACACCCGTTATAACATGAGATTTACGAACTAATCGATTACGCTTCGGTTCATTCTATATCAAACAAGCATTTGAAAATTACATTAGTTTCGCTAGCGAATAATCGCGGGAAAAATGAAAGCTCGCAATATACAGAATGATTTACATTAAAGTCATTATAACAATAATAGGAATAATTCGCAGAATATATAAGAAAGCGTAAAATTTTGAGCTCGATTTTATTCTCAGCTTTTTGATTTGAAACACGAACTTCTCCTACTGTCGCAATTGTTCAAACAATACCTCCCCTATAATCGCCCTTAAACTACAGCTGCCATTAAAATAAGTAGCCTCCCCTGAAGCCATCATCAATATAACTAGCCTCCCTTATTCGAGGAGATATAGAGCAGCAAACAGTACTTTTTGAGCTTTATTCTAGCACAAAATCAATTTCAAAATTCCGAATCAGTCTCAGTATCATCACGCAATTTCGGTCCAATTTGACCTTCTTCGTATCTTCAACTGATTTGAATCTTCCTGTATCAAATCTCGCTAGTGATGACCATTTTTGAATCATATATCCATTTGTATAATTGAAACTATATGCGAAACAATAATAATTATTATTATGGAAGTTTTAAACTAATATAGGTATATTTTAGTGAGGTCTGGGTCTAATCCATTGGAAAACAGTTTAGCGCAAAACACAAAGCGCTGTCGGCAAAGTTCTATTAGAACTTGTAAGATTAATAACAGCTGCAACTAGTTTACTTATTGGAAGAGTGGTAAAACTAATGAAAATATCAGTAACATTACCGCAATGCATTAAAACTCAACAAACTATATGAACATTTCATGTTTCAACTGTAAATTCCCATTGCATTATTTCGATAATCTTCAATTTTGAAATTAACTAAATTCTAAACCATTTTCGAATATTTATTTAGATTATATTTATAATGGAAACTTTTATAAATACCTGGAATATAAAAGGTGTTTTTATTGTGGCAATTTCATAATAGACATCTTTGAAATCGGGCGGCGTTGAAATTTCTACTTTTAGTGTTTCTACTGGATATGCTGGCGTGTCAACTTTATTTTCAGTTGAACTTTCATCATCTATAATTGAAGCTATTGATTCTGATCCAACTAAACCATCAATATCATCAGATCGAGATTGTGGTGTAACTGTATCATTTGTATTTATTGTTGGATTTTGATTATTCGGTATTGGTGTTGTTATATTTTGATAATCATTTTGATCATCGGATTGTTTACGAATTGTAATACGTGGTTTAGGTGTTGTCTTATATTGCCATCTGCCTGGTGAACGATTTAATTTGAACTTGTACAAACTAGTTGTTGCTGTGATTTGTTCAACTGTTGATGTTTGAACTTTCGGTTTATAGCCTCTTCGACTGTATCCATTGTTCGATTCGGCTGTATTTGGATTATTTGTTCTAGATTGTTGTTGTTGTTGTTGGTTGTGTTTGTTCCTTCGTGACTGATAACGTTTACCAGTAACGAAACTTGGCGTCGATGGTGTTACTTCTTCACTGTGTACAGATGGGGTTGTTGTAGTTGATTTTCGACTACTTCGACCGTATTTGAGAGGTCTGTGTGGGGGTGGTGATGGTGTATTTTGTCTGTATTTTATTTACATGTGTTAGTGCTAAGTGTAGTTAAAACATGCATAATTACTTTAACGTTAACATTTGCTGATAACAATTGCTACCGTTAACGTTTATAAGTCGAAAACAAAATTAAAAAAATTGAAAAAGACCGAAACGAATACAAACACTAATACAACCTTCTAAATTTATTGATTTAGTTCTATATTGTTGTCTGTAGTCGTCTTAACAAACTCAACTTCCATTATTCTAAAAGCAAACTTACTTTGGATTTCGTTGGTTTTGTGTTTGAGCTCTCGCCCGCTGCGACTTCTTATAATTGGGATGTGCGACACTGACATCTTCATTGTTTTCATCATCTACAATTGTAGCAACTTCAATCTCCTTCTGTCTATTCTTGAATCTTGGCTTGTATGAAGATCCACCACTACCACCAGGTCCTGTTGTTGGTTTTCTAGTTGATTTAATCGAATTTTGCGAATTTAATAAAACTTCAACAGGCAAAACAGTTTCTTCATTCACCGAACCAGCCGGTGTTGGTTCTAAATGTCGATGATGTTTATTATTTTTGCCTAAACTAGGTGCAGCTGTTTTCAAAATACGTAAAGTAGATGATGGATTAATTTTAAGTTTTTGATGATTTTGATGAATGTGCGAACTACTTTGTAGTACTTGAGCATATTTACCAGATATATAAGTACCAATTACGCTCGTTTCATGTATTGTTGTTGTACCATCTTTTATGACAGTTCCACCTAATTTTGTAACTAATCCAGTTGGATGTAATGAGTCTGGTTTTTTTGTTGAGACGGCTGCTTTGTTTTTCGCCTCAATTGATGGACGTGGCTTTAAATGAAACTTGGAACTTGGTTTTAAGTTTATTACTTTGTATGTTTCTTCAACAACTTCAGACGGTTGTCTTGAAAGAAACTCGTATTCAGGCTCTCCAATATGATTACCAGCCAATATTGCTGGCTCATCATCTGAACGTACTTCAATAATACTATTGAAAATTGGCTCTTTTGTTACAATTTCAACTTTACTAGAAAATATTGGTGATGATGGTTGACTAACTATTTCAACTTTTGATTTAACATTAGGTATAGCTTGGACAACTTCAACTTTACTGGAGATTATTGGTGGAGTTTTCAGTATTGTAGTAGATTTACTTTCAACAACTTCATCGAATTTAATTGATGGGGCTGTTTTCACTTCGATTTTACTTGACAATATCACTGGCGGATCGGACTGGACATGTACAATAGAGGAGACTTTTTTCATTTGTTCAGTTTCTTTTTTGTCAAAGTTTGATTGAGTTTTGCTCGGCTGTATAACAACATTCTCTTGTTTCACTGATACTGGAGAAGGTTTCGTTTCAATCACTGTATTAGACGAAACTTCTTTAGCGGGTTCTAGAAAATTTCCATTAATATTTGTAAATTCTAAATATTCAAATTGAGGGTGAAACCTGGTTGTGATGAACTTTGTGGAGAGAATACCATTACAGTATTTCCAATTGTTGTAGTGAAATCTAAAAATCCATAAACAGTTTGAGTGACATAATTCGCTTGATTTGCTGTTGATATCGTCGATTGATATGTCGCAATATCCGGATTTATAAATACAGGACCGGCTGTCGATGAAACTCGAGTCACTGAAACAATATTGAAATTTGAAAAATAATAATGTCAACTATATCACTGTACATTATCAATCTCTTTTTCTTTTATAAATAACTTTTGTTTAATTATACTGTAGTTGGAACATGGTGTAATATTTTCCTGCGAAGTAGAGAAAACTTTATGAAATATGATCCGATGAAGTTCTGTCGTTCTCATAGCTCAAGAGAACCATTTAAAGACAACTGTTTAAAGAACTCTCCACCTTTTATAGGCTTTCTGTAATAACAATAAAACTCAACTGCATCAACTTTGTTCATCATAAAACTATCTAAACTATAATAATCGATGCGTTCGGATCGATACAATAAATTCAATTTGATGAAAATTAATATCCCCGATATCAATTTTATTATTGACATTCGATACTTTTGAATAATAATTGAATTTTTTTCGCTAACAAAGGGGAGAAAAGTCCACCGCCTTGAATGTATTGACTTGTTTTTTTTTTTAGCTTCCAATATTATATGTATCTACATAAAATGTAGGGTTTTTTTTTCAATTTTTCGCCCATTAATGTGGAGGTTTTAGAACTTTATCAACGTGTATAATAAAACCATTATTTTAGACCCCATTATCGATGATAAATCTAACCATTAACTTTTTCAGTAAATATTCACGAGAAAATTACCATTTAGTTTTTATATTAACCAATGTGGTATTCGGCATTTTCGTTTTAAATCTCAAGTTATAAAAATAAAATAGAAAAGATTCTCATTAATGAATAGCATATAATTCAAGTTAATATCTAATGGAAATTCGAACTTGGAAAAAGCTGCAAAAAATTGAAAATAGAAATGAAAGATCAATAATGAGAAGAGTTTGATTCACATCTAGAAAAAACGAATAATGGCAGAAACAATAGATTTTTGTTTTTGATTTTATACAGATCGCAAACAAATCAGTATTGTTTGTTTGTTTTTGTATCGATGAGTGGAAATTCTTTATAAAATCCGATCAGTGGACTTGATAAACAAAGACGAATCGATGAATGTAATGAAGAAAAACAGAATAAGCTTGTAGTCAAATTGAGCACATCCCTTTGAAATAATTGCCCTCAAGGCTGATATGATCAAAAAGATTTGAGAATACTCGCAAATTTTCACAGGCTCTCAACTTTGTTTTTATGTTATACTCAGTATATTAGAGGGGCAAAAAAAATAAAATGTCCAAATTAATCCTTACTTTACAAGACGTGTATTTCCTCCTGCGTTACTACGCCACAGTTCGTTTAATTTTCACGGAGTCTACTCGCAGTTTCCAATTATTTACAGTAAATTCAACGGTACAGATTCTTCTGACAACTGAAAATTGCGTACAGAATCATAAGAACTTCATTTTCTCATTAAACGGTTTTAATGAAGTTACAAGTTGTTTATCTTCAAACAAAATACACCATATGTTTGGTAAATAATTATTATTAAAATTCTTAGAGCTTCATCTATTATCAAGTCTCTTATAACTTGATGTTCTTCTCAAATCCAATAAAATCGCAGGTGAAGGTTACTTATGTTGAAGACAATATTAGATTCAATAATTCACAATAGAGAAAATTGAATTAAATTTAATCGAATAATTCAAATTTCTATTTTAATCAAAGAATTTGATGAGCGAATTTGTACGATACACAATTTTCATCTTTAATATTTTCCATTGTTCGAATCCTAATTCGAGTTGATTTGGAAATTTTTGAAAATAGATAAATCGTGATTGAGTTTGTTTATGATCATGCAATAACAATTAAACAATGACATAATTCTTCATTTCTGATACAATCTCAATTACAAAACAATCACGGAACCATCAATAGATGATTTATGCAATTTTATACTATTATTGGAGATATGTGGGCTTAATTTTACCTTATTAAAACCAACATGTGAATCATTTGATTGATCCATCAACATTATTGATGTTTTTTTTTTTATATAGGAATAATTTTTATGAAAACCTTGACCTGATGTTGCTCGTTTCAGCATTTTATATCATGAAATTGATTGTGTATGTCGTAGATTGTTTCTTGTGGCTTCATTGGGAATGATAAGAATTTAATTACACATTTCCGAGATAAAAGTGATGGGTTTTATGCTTTTTTACAAAATTCTATTTCGTTTATAAATGGGGAATACGTGTGTGATTTTTCCGGATAAGGTTTGAGATATTTCACAATGTAGATCAATTACTTTTTGATCATACGATTAGAGTTAATCTGGAGGCTTTCCAATACAGATGTCCGACCCACATCAGTAAAACGGTTTTTATTGCAAACACACACGCTTGATTAAATTTGAAAGTTCCCAACCCTTAACATAATGTTAAATTCAGGCATCGACTTTATAATTAATAGTTGGACGTCTATTACCTACCATTTTAATAAAAAATTTCGGTATTATTATTTTTTTGTTATTATATCGGGATTTATTGGAGCGTGTTCGTGTGAATCGCTGAAATTCGGAAACCATTATTTTTTAGGATATTAGAATGGGACAATAATTCGTCCAAGTGACATTATAAATTAAATAAGGGCTTTACTATTGCGGTAGTGGTAATTTTGTATGTTTTCAGTCGAGTCCTGACAGCAGGCGCCTGAAATCCGGATCACATATTGTTTGAGACTTATATGTTCTATTCCTTTACAATACCGAACGAGAAAAATAATGTCTTAAATCTATTGTTTTGCATTATGTTTCATATATCCTGAAAGCTAATACCGATTTAGCCTAGTTTGTTGATAAATTTATAGCACTCAGAACAATATTATCAATACTGATATTTACAAGAGTGAATAATACCTGTAAATGATATGTGAGTATTATAGAATTTATGTTGGAATAATAATTAACATGTATTGAACCTGAACTCATCAAAAACATGTTTCTATTTCTACCATTGTTTCAGCTTTCCAACAATTCGTATTCGATGAAACGTTAAGCTGCACATATGCATTATAGAAAATTTTAACATAGATCGATATTCCATTGAATTTCAAACATATAATTCCATTATAACATCCTGTACAACAACAGAGAACTAATTTTTTTTTCGAATTTGAACTAACAAAAAATATTCAACCTATTATAAAATGATACAAACCTCTCTCAACTATATAAAATGCAATTTCCGGTACCTATTCCAGAAAATATTACCACATAAACTATTGAGACAATTCATTGAAATGTCGCAATCAATTCAACAAAAATTCCAATGAAATTGTTAAAATTAACTATTATTGATGTTGGGCTTCAATTGAAGCTCTGTTGCTGCAACAGAAGCTAGAATTTCCCAATAAATTCTAAACAATAATAAACCTTGAACTATTAATCGACAAAAAATCAAAATAATAATGATGATTCTCGATAATTATTGCAAGGATTTCTACGATGAAGGCAAAAGAAAGTTTTCTAAACAATAAAATAGTAATTTTGTAATATTGAATGTAAACTTTTATTAAGAAAAAAATCATTTAATTATAAACTAATAAATTCAGTAACTTTATAGTAAGTATAATTAAACCGTGAAAATTTTGTGAAATTGTACTGAAACTGTTCAAAATTCAATTAATATTTACTTTAATTAGACAAAGGCTTGAAACAAAACTTTTTCAACACTCTTCATGTCATGAATTAATTAAATCTCACTATTTACGAGTTATTTTTAGAGACTTTTTAATATCATCTTCAAATCATCTTCAAATTTAATATACGATTATAAGAGCCTATTATAATTGAAAAATCAAAAATTATTATTATTCTCATTATTATTATTATTATTGAAGCTTATTAAAGAGAATGAGCTTTTGAAGTCGAATTTTATAAAGAAAGATAAGAATTTAATGAATCTCCATTAATTAATGGGTTATTATGGACATTAAATGATTGAAACATCCTCCCTTTTACAATAGAATGATTCTTGAAAAATCTAAATGTTAATGGATTTAATTTGTTAAACTTTAAGTTAAATACTCATAAATATCAGTAATTAAAATTAATGGTTTTCAATTATTTGAAAATCATTTAGCAATAACTATTGTCAATAATGCACTAATTAATTGTTTTAAAATCGTCCATAGAACAACAGACAAGCATTTATTTTAGTCAAATTAGAGAAATTTTCAGCTTCAATTGTTTCAAAATCGTTAATAGAATTATTAACAAACTTTATTGATTGATATTTAAAGTTTATAATCAGTTAATTTATTTATATCTAACAATAATAAATTAATTTGATTGTCATATAATTATAGAATCAATAAAACGATTGTCAATTTTCATTAATTTTCATTTTACAATGCAATTGAATAAAATAGGTGCAGCTGTTTCATAGACAACTATAATAAGTTCTTTTATTAACGGTATATATTGTAGATTATATGTAATTGATCCAAGGTTGATTTTATTCATATAATGCATCGTTTATTAGCTCGAATTTTGTTACAAGGTAATAAGAACAAGGTTGATTATAATGCAATGAAATGCATTTGAATTTTTATATAAACTTGCATCTCGTCAACGTCGTGTTTAAAACAAACAACACTATTCTCTATTTACTGATTTATATTCGAAAATTTAATATACCTGTAAATATATACACATAAAAGGTAAATATAGTGACCCAAAATAAAAAGCTCATTTCCCAACATCAACATCAAATAGAAGTTGTATTATATATTGTCGTTCTGTAAACCATATCCCGTATACCTTCTATAAATAACGTACAGCATCTGATTTTGAAAGATTTCTCCGGAAAATCAACAAATTCTATTTACGTTCAATATACAATTTTCGAGAGAATCATATTTTCAACTAATTGAATTACAGAAATAGTAAGACTAAGGAAATATAGAGGGATCTGTTTGTTGATTTTCCACAAAAGTATTGTTTTAGCATTATGAAAATTCCACCCCTTTATTAACAAATGGCAAACTCCAAGTGGAAAATCGGGAAAATTTTAATTTGTATGCTTTAATGAGCTTTATTGCTTGACGGAAGTTTCCAAAATAACTTTCGACAATAAGAAAATTTGAATGTTGGATTAATCGATGGATATTTTCAATAATAAAATGATTTCCTGAGTTTCATAATTGATTGAAAGTTTGAATAATCAGTTTATGAAAGTTCAAAATATTCATTAATATTTAATTAGGGTCAAAATTGACGAAAATAACTGCTAATATCGTATTATGTATTATTAGCCCGGCGCCTCCACCATTTTCCGCCTACAATTAATTTTTTACGATTTCTCTAAATCAACAATTCAACTTGTATGATTTGAGAATTTAATTTTTTTGACAACATTACAATTCAGATATCGTAACAGTAAAAGCTTTCTATTTTTAGTCCCAATGGTTGGATTCTTTTTTATAAATGTCATCCAACCAGCGTGTGCTCTATTTAAATAAAATCATCCAGATTAAGTGAATTGTTATTCAGGTACTTTAACGCTTATATGACTGTCTGTACGGATGTGTGGGTGTATAATATTGAGGCAACAGTGAAAACGGGGGGAAAGTCATGAAACGTTGGAGTATTTGGTGGAAAATACACGAACGTTTGAATTTGAACTGGAGCCAGATTTGGTCGCTTCCACTCTTATATTATTTACTATCTCATAAATCTAAACCACCACATGTACCTATAAGATGGGAAAGTTTACCACTGACTTTGCCGAACTGTAGAATTTATAAATCATAAAAAATCTAAAGTTTTATATATCTTTTTTCTCCCATCTTCAAACTTACTCACCTTCAACAGGGAATAGATGTCTAGCTGACTTGGCTATAAAATACAATTTCATTTATAATCCCCCCCAAAAAAAAGATATCACAATTGTTATCATCCGATAATGATCAATCATCGAACATATTGGCAATTAATTGGAACAGTTGTATCAATTATACCTACTGTATGACTCTAGGGGTGGATAATCCGATTTGTGAGTAAAACGTAGAGGTCGATCCTTGCCAAAGTGGTGTGAAATATCAATGATATGGTTTGTGAACAAGCGAATTGCAGCGTTTCAGGTGCTTTATATACTGAATCTTAAACGAAATTGTCTATCAATAAATATAAATTCTAAACGAAACCAAAAACCAATAACAACAACAGCGAATTTCAAGTTCTGTAAGATAATAGATCTTTGAGGATTTAAATTTGTGTTGTTAAAGCTAATTGCATTCGAGTTAGTATAGTTGGTAGTTTAGTAAGCCAATACAATCGTTTTTATACAATTTAACGACTACATTAGAAATTAATCTAAAGGTTACGTAATTTATTATTGAATTACAAAAGCATTTGATTTAAATACCATTGAACTTTCAATGGAATTTTTCTGGTATAATTTCGATCGATTATTCAGGTTCAAGTTCAAAACGACTCTATTTCGTAATAATCGAAGAATTTCGTTGAATTTTTATAGGTATAATCGAGAATTATCGTATATTTCATTTAATTGGCAACAATCGAATATCGATTGCAGATATTTCCACAATTATAAATTTAATATTTCACGTCTAAAGTTTCCAATCCAATATTTCAGTTCCTTTCAAATAATTCCACTTTATTTTAATTATAATGTTATTTTCGCCCCAGTCTTCTGGTTTCTATTTTAGAGCTTTAAAATAAGATTTATAATCGAATACAGTGTACATTTTCTGGTTACCATAATATCGTCTAACTTGAAAAGAAGCTTTAATGGTGCAAAAGTAATATGGCGTAATATTTAAATTGACTAGTGAAAATTGTATAGAATTGTGTGCTTGAAATGGTTTCAGAGCAAAAAATTAAGCTCCACGACGATAAAGTTATTGGAGTCAATCGACAAAAAATTGATATAAAAAATCTTTTAGATGTAACGATCCGGTAATTCAATATGATTTAGTGACATTATTATTGATAGGAATTTGACGAATGATCGGCTGTAAAATCTCGTGAATAGTTGAAGAATTTAATAAAGAAATCTAAAATCTATGCTAACAAATATTGGGGATTTACTTCACTTTTATTTATCGATATTAATAAATCCAAAATCGTATTATAGTGAGTTGAAGATCGATAAATATTTTATGAAGAATTTTTCAATATTTCCATTCGAGGTATTTGTTAATTTTGCTGGACTACAGTTGAAATTCCAATATTGACAGAAAAATCAATATCAATCGTAATATTAATGTTATTTTTGATATTTCTCTACAATTTTGTAGATTTTCAGTCCTGATTCTATTGAGAATGGTGGATTTTTGTCCTGTCAGTTTAACAAGCGAGGCTTTTGTGTGACTTAAGAAAATATTGCAGTATAACGAGTACGCAAATGACATCGTCTGAAATTTATTTTATAAAAAATACAACCGCCTTTGAGGTCTCTTGAGTAACATCCCTGACAACAACCGTGAAATGAACCATCTTTATTATTATCAACAACAACAATAACAAAAAATAAACAAGTTTGCGAATTTCTCTTTTACATATACATAAAATTACCTGAATGAGAAATGTTGGGCAATAAACTAGAATTTCAGCGAAGTATCCGTTTAATTTAACAATATCTTTTCGTATTTATAACCTTCAAAAGTTGTTCAAACAAATATTTGTATGATAACATGAAACATATAGAAAATTTTACGTGTTTTGAAGTTTTCAAAGACGTGTATGGAATGTTTTCGTAAAGTTTTCTAAAAGTATTTTCTGATACCATATAGTAAGTTGGTATAACAATAGCAACAAGCTCATAATTCATCTTTTTCAAGTTTTTTGATGTTGAAAAATTCAATGAACAAAGAATTCAACGAAAGGGAAATGATAAAATATCAAAAGAAAGTTACTAGACAGGAACTCACCCATTAAAAGGCAACAAGCCAGAGATAAGAGATGATGTTGGTAGTCGTGGAATATCATTCTAAACATCTGATGTACTACCGCCAGCTCAAATACATTATCCAGATAACAACGAGAAAAGTTTCAGTTTTTCGGTCACCTGAAAACAAAAAACGATAAATCTCAAAAATTCGATTCTCATAGAATTAAATATTAATGCATGTTTTCTAATTAATTTGATAAATCCTAATAATTTTTGAACTTCTATAACTGAACTACTCTAATTCCAATATCAATGTTGTAAGGCACAATTTACTTGATCTAAAGCCTCTAGTGATTAACTTATCCAGTTACAAGTAATAATCTTGTTTTGATTTGTGGAATTAGTAAACTCAAACCTTGTTTACTATACGAGAAAATGGAGAACGTATCCTAGACTAAAATGTATATGTTGTGTTGTATAAACACATTGTATTGATCGCCAACTCCCCACAATCAAATTTCAGAGATACGACAAATGCTGAAATTTTGCGTAAACAACTGATAAACAGATCTCTCCATCAAAATGAAATAAGAATGAGATTAAACCCGTATTTGTACAGCTTTCGGTCAGGGCCGGCTCCAGTGCGATAAACACTAAATTTTTAAACAACCAAATATCAAAAGTGTTTGACATTATTGGAGAATCTTAAAAACATTTGGTAGATTATTGTTTTTTGTAAATTTATTGACTTATTGAAAAGAACTTGAAATTTTGAACAATTGAAGTGAAATTTATCAAGTCTCGGTGTCAATTTTTAATTTTTCCAAAAAGCTCACATCACATACTTCTCGGAATTTTCTAGTTTCATCCATCAATAAAAAATTTCGAATGTTTCATCAATTATATTGTGAGTCGAAATCACAGACTCCATAACATTTCAGCTCTGTGAGCATATGAATAGAATTGGGATATAGTAGATTTATTAGATTCAGATGTACTGGAATTGGAACAATTCTTATAAGCGCAGAACTCCTCAAATTTTTTTTTGCGTCCTCTAAAAGGGTCACTAGTTGAATTAAGTTTACATCCCTTTAGTCCTTTTATTATTCTGAGTACGCCTCCGTAGAATCGTTTCCAAACAACTAGGTGTGAGTTTGGAACTTTATCTGTAAATTGGGTGTATGTTACAATTGTTTGAGAGCTGCAGTACTGCGATTCATATTCATGATAGAATTAATATTCTTACCCTTTTTCCTGGCTCTATATTCAATTAAAGTCACATACATAAAATATTTCGAATAATTTCAAATTCAACATTTTATTATTCATAATACGATCCAATTTCTTTTTATATTTATCGTATAAAGCAATTCAATTTTATTGACAATGTAGTTTTGAAATATCAATCCAATAATCTTTTGGCACGTAGCAATTTTAAGAGTGAATGGTGGATATAGGTATATATATGAATGAATAGTACAATGGAGACTCCTAAAGAAATATGAATTATTATCTTAACGTTCCCGAAGAGTGAAAGAAACTTTCATTTTTATAACAATCATTAGATTTTATGAGCGAACACAATTTTCACAATGGCGATATTTCAAACAGTCAGGTTTGTCCCTCAACAAAATTTACCTATAAATCGCTGCCAATAAAATGAACCTCAAAGAAAAAAAAGGAAAGCTGAACTGTAAAATTTCTCGATTGTACATGAAGTATAGATGCATTTCAATAATGTCGCTGAAATTTTTAATGATTCTTGTTATTACAACAGCAGTAAGACGACAATTATTATTATGACGTTCAGAAGCTATGTTCTCGACTAAAAGCTTTATACAGGCTGGCACCATGATCTTTGATCACAAAACTCCACAAATACTTCTGTTCTTGTTCATTGATTCTTCTATATCCGTATTCAACTCTAGTCTATTGGGGGATGGAGTTCCGAAGCACGATATCATCCTGTATATATAAACTATTAAAATGAGTTTGTTGTTTGTTTGGGAAATTTAATGTAGAAGCGTACAGGATTTTATCGCGTAATAATATTAAATTGACAAAATACAATTAAAATTTATAAGCTTTAAAATAGATTATAGATTTTAATTACAAAAAATAAAATCTATAATCCTGCTAGTTCAATGATTTTGAAATATTCATAATAATTCCAAACTAACAAATATAAATCGTATTTTTTCCAACAACACCAAAAATAATTTCCTTTTTAGTTTCGATTCATAAATGGCTGTTTCCCTAGAATAATTCAAATCTATTCTATTTAAATATACTTTAATGCTCTTTATACATTTAATTGAATTAAGTACAAAGTTAGGCCTGGATCAAATTAATTCGTTGTTGATGCAAAAAGTCATTACATTAATTCATTAATTATTCAACTTTTCAACTAGAACAGTGAGAGCGATTTACATTTTAAAATATTGACATTACTGATTAATAATTCAATAACATAAGATTCAAAAATGTTCCCATCACATCAGTTTCGCATCCCGATCAGCTACGTCTGAAGTGTTTTAACTTAGCGAAAAACATAAATATTCAATATTGATTGTTTGACGATAATTTTGAACATTATCAACATTCGGATTCCTACGTGAATCATTTTCACATTCCGATCAATATCGTTAAAAGATTTATAGTTTCCACTTTTTTGATTATTATTTTTACTGTTATTATTATTAATTAAAATTGTGATATATTTCAGCAAGGAGTAATCAAAACTTATCCCGGAAACTGACCATTTAATAATTAAACAAATCCAGTAAACAATTTCGTATTTAATCATAGTATTTTGAATTAATTTCGCTCTGTTGATTATAGTTTCAAATTATCTTCTAACATATGCATATTTATCATTGCTATATTTGTTTTATATGTCAATAATTAGAATAGAAAAAACTATTCTAATTGGACAAGTTTGTACTAGTAATTATAATTTTGTAATTAATAGGAATAATATAAAATGATGGACAATAAAATAACGATAACCGTTAATTGGCTTTTTGCTAAGGGATGCGTTAATAATTTGTTATAGAAACTAAAGGAAGTTATACCAGAAATAACGGCTGAACATATAGACGAATACATGCAAACAATGAAAAATTTTAATTAACATAGTCAATGCTTATTTTGAACAATAATTAATTGCAATTTATAATTAATCTCTAATCGTGAATGTTTGATATAAATATTTGATAATCATTCTATAAAATTTCTCATCAATTCTCTCAATGTTTGTATTGTGGCGAAATAACATGTAGGAAATAGATTTAGATTTAGGTGCGAAATATTTTTTCACTTTCTAGCAAGTTTTTTTAATTACTCAAATTGATATAATTACTATAAAATTATTTAGCAAGTACGTCTATAAAATTTAATTACTAATTACACCTAAATTTTATGTTGGCTTATTTATTAATTCAAATTAATTCCCATTAAAATTATGTCACATTTGTTATTATTAATTTGACAAGCAAGTTAAGCTACTTTACAACAATGACTTAAGTCGGATAAATGACTTTGATCTTTGTAGGATTAGAATCGAGCGGGATTTGATGACGTGGTAGTAAAACTCTTTGAATATAATTAAATCGTTGAATCAAAATTTCGAGAAATTATGAACAATTGCGACAAATATTGCGAAAAAATGCTCTGAATACATTAAATTTCGTGTAATAAAAATGGCAAAATTGCAAGACATGTGGACATTTGGTCAAAACTTGAACAATTAAAAAGTAATGTTTAAGTCTATATTCCTTTAACTGAGGTCAGTTTAAGCTAGGATTTGCAATATGTATTATATGTACCAATTAGGGAAGTGTGAATTAAGTTAAATATATTAATATCGTTCGATTGTTTACTGCAATGAGATAACTTAATTACTGTTATTTATTGCAATGCAATTTCTCTGATGGCTAGGAAGTAATTTATTTCTATTGGCAATTGAACCCATTACCATTGGTAATCAAGCAAGAACGTACAGGAAATGTGGACAATAGAGCAAAAAAATTACATAAATTGAAATGGGTTTAAATCGAACTAGATCAAAAAAAAAGATGACGATTGAATCCAATAAAAATAAATTCTATTAACATAATTTATTAGAATTTTATTTATACTTTCAAATATTTTCCAAGTGAATTTGTTCTAATAATCATAAAATCGATATTTTTATTTTGCCAACTAAGCAAAACCAAGATTATTTAATAGGAACTTCAATTCAACCAATAGCTTCTATCAAATCTCTAGATACCATCTATTACATTAACTTTAGTTTACTGCATATTCCTTCAGGATTTCGATGGTATTTGCATTTTAAGGACCACATTCCCCTTATACTGGTAAGAAAATCGGAAAAAACGCGTTCTACTTTCTAATAATATCAAGGGAATAGAATAATAATTCTCCCCTTTTTTCCTCTTTTTTTGTTAGTTGACTTTAGCGATTTTTAAACCAATTTATTCTTAGAATTTATGAGATAATTTAAATACTCAAAGATATTACAACAAGTTTGAATAATTGTTATATTTTTGATGTGACAAAGAAGCTGAAGAAGATCACACAGGAATCAGGTCTTTTATTGAAATTATTTCCCACAAAAGAAACTAGACTAAAAACAATGCATTGCATGAAATTACATAATTATTATTATTATTATAAATATAGATATGAGAAATATTCGGAAATTATAATGAAAGACCATGAAACTAATGAAATTGTTTTTAATAAACATAAAAGTGTAGAGTTTCTCGCTCAAAATAGAATTTAGAAATAGAAAAAATAATAAAAAGGCGGAAAATACATTGCGTGATGTATTTATCTTGTAATTTTTAAATGAATAATCCTGAAATCATGCCAAGGGCGCGAAATAATCATTAGCTACAATCTTCACAGTCAGCTTGAAATATTATTATTTTTGAATCAATATTTATATGGTAAATAAATTTGAAAAATAATCATGTAGGATAATGAATCGTACTAAAAACAGATTCGTCGAATTGTTTTTGTTTTTTTAATTATGCAGATGAAACATTGTTTTTAATAAAATTGTATGGGAGTGTGTGGTTGGAATAGGCTTGTTCTATAGTAATTGATATTCACATAGTTTTCTAGGAACACATGTAATCGAAAATTGAAAAAAATTAATTGATCATTATAATATAATTTATAATCAATTCCAAGACTGGAGATTCAAAATTTCCACTATTGAAATATTCATTCATTTTTATCAACAGGTAGAATCTTTCAATTGTCCAATTCGATGAATAATTGATCGACTGTAACAGAATTAAAAATTTAACTGGCTCTTCAAAGCAAAAGTTGATAAAATGAATTTTCACCCAAAAAAAAAAAAAAAAATCCCCCTACGTTTTTCTATTGTAGACTTTATTGAACATATAAAATCAATAAAATCGGATATATCCGAATTGAAATATATTTATGTTGCATATATGATATTCTGAGCCTCATAAATTTCTAACTGTGTTGCTTTTCGCTGATATTTGGTTTTGTTATGGTAGAAAAAAGCGTATACGATCTGAAAAGTCGCACATTTGGCGAACTAATTCGTTTAGTTCCCTTCATGATGATAAAAAATTGTAGTGAATCGTATTGATTTCTCTAATATTAAAAAAAAACGGATCCTCAAACAAATCTCGATGGATTTTTTTCTAAGAATCTTATATAAATTATTAATAAGGTGGGAAATCGCACGCGTGCCAAAATTTCGAAATTTGAACCTATGTTTTAGACCAGTGGCTCACTAAGTGGGGGATTCTCGAATAATTCGGTAACAGTTTATAACGACTGTTCACAATTTCGCAGAGTATGAGCAATTTTTTTACTTAATCGATTTTTAGAAAATTGCAAACTATTTTTTGTTCTATTTCTAACTTAAGATTGGATTTATTTGATGAAATTATGACTCATTTAGCGATATTTTGGATTGTAAAATTTTGTGTCTCTGACTTGTTTCCAGTCTTTTATGAGTATTGACATTTTTCCAGAATTGACGTTTCCATCATTCGTTGTATATTTTATCAAAATCTCCTTTCATCCAAACTTTCAAAGCTTAGATGAATGTCTCGAGTTCTGCGATTTTCCATGACTAATTCAGAGAGTTTCGTATAAAAGAATGGATCTGAAGGCTTGGAGGAAAATTCAGGCTTCAGATCAATTCGCAGATTTGACATTATTGATATATGGCAGATGTAGGATTTGTTGCAATTGAATTAGTGGGTTGTTGTGCGAAATCTATAAGCTCAGATCAATTCAATTTCCTCAATGCTATGTCCAGAATTCTAAATTAAAGTAAATTTGAAACAAACACGATACAGCCAATTAAACAAAACAATTTATCAATATGCAAATATCGTTCACTATTTGGTCATAGGTCCAGACAACAATTAAACATTCATAATATAATCCTATAGGATCAGAACTAACTCAATTAGAAACATCTGTGGATCTTGTAACTTGTCATCAGCAAATTCGTACAAGACTAGAGTAACTTAATCCTAATTCAATTAAATGGTCATCAGTATGATTATTTTAACATTTTCGACTATAATTCAATCGAGAATCAAAAACGGAAAAAAACAATTCCGTGCTTCTTTTGTATCATCGTTGAAATTGAGGTCGAATAAATACGACGATATTATTTGTGTGTCAGATAATAGCAATTATTTTCCAAGTAAAATGGACATTGTGTCATTTTAGTTTCTAATGTTTTCCCTTCTCGGTTCGTTTTTCTTTTGCTTCGTCCTTTTTGTTTGGCGTGCGTGTATATATGTAACAAAGAGATGTAATCAAGTTGAAAAGAATATAGGATTATCAGTCACCGAGATGTCATTTGGTAGTTTTATGACGTCACTATTTTTTTTTTTTGTTTTTGCGAATATATCTATGCGAATGGTCATTAGAAAATGCGACAATACGCCCATAATATTCCATCAAGAACATTATACATTTCCACAATGTTATAGAGCAATAAACGTAAAAAGGAAAACGGCATTCGTGGAAAACAATAACAGCCATTTCAGGAAGGTACAAGAATGATTAATGTCCTTTAATATAAAGCTTTTAACGGTAGAAGGGAAAAACAGATCCTAGATTTAATGTTGTCCATGGAAATATTGTTTTTTGCTTTATTTTTCCGGAAAGATGAAATTCCACAAATGATAATAATAATAATAATAGTAAGATAGAAAGAATTTGTGGAGCAAACTTGAAGAATTCTTGAGCGGAAATCTAAAATTTCCGAACATTTCTGTCATATGTCTCTAAATAAGAAAACTGACAGATAAAGAAATCCTCACAAATAATATCTACAATAACCAGGTCATGTACGTAGAATTGACAATAATAATAATACAATCATGTGATTCGCTATGATTTATGGGGGCCATAAACGTATCGCTCCAGTTTCAAAATTACAATTTGTAATGTCAATTTTTTTTGCTTTTTCATGGAGCAGGAGACTAATAATAGAATTACAGAGAAGCAAAAAACTTCTATCATATTGTTGTGATGGAAGTGAGCAAAATTAATATAGTACGCTTTCGCCCATTTATTTCAACATGATAATCCCATTTAAAATTTGATGTTATCAACAATCTCCTCCAATTCGTTCTGTATAGATAATGAGACTAATACAAAATGCCCTCATGTCAAGGTTTAAAATTTCCATAAATGTTTATATCTAATAAGAGCTATTACCAAAAAAATTGATAATTAGAAAATGCAATGAATTTGAATTTTTTTCGTTTATAATAATACGTATTCATCTGTATGATATGAATTGTGAATAAGAAAGTACGATTATAAAAGAGCCGTATTTGTTCTGTAAAGGAAGCTGCTGAATTTCCTCCCGCTTTAATAATTCCGATGTTTAAGTCTGGTTCTGTTACTTTTTGAAAGATATTCTCATATAATCTTGTCTTTGATGTTACTTTATATTAGCAGATTTAATATCATCAAACTACATTACTGTATAATCTGATTTTAATATTCTGACGAAATACAGTACGGGCCTATGAAATGAATAATGCGATTCAAGAAATCAATGGCAAAAAAACATCATGAAATGGGTCTAAAAATTGGTTCCCTTATCATTTAGATCTTAATCTTGGAAATTAAGGCATCTAAAAATACAATTTCTTCTTTCTCATGTTAGTTGATCGATCTCTATAGCTTCAATTATTGAATAAGTTCAAAATTCGACATTTTGAGAATAAGGATAATCCAAGGAAAGCCAAAAAAATGAGAAAACTAGATTAGGCCCGTAGAGTAGGATCAAAACCTGCTATTTATTGTACAATTTTCTAGAAAAAAACGAATTAAAAGTTGTGTTTATGAACTTTTTATTTTCAATGGCCACTTGATCATCTAGCCTTCTAACAAGCTTTTTTGTTGTGAATGGCCCAGTAGATAATCTAACAATAAATAGAGATAGGATATTGTAAGATAATATTGATTTTCCGCTTATAATCTTCTAAATTTTACATCTCTTCTGTATTCAAAGTCCAGCTCAACATGAGAGAAGTTTTAAATATAAAATGATTTTTAATTGGTTTTTTTTTTTTTTTTGTTGAAAAATATTTAGAATTGATAGTTTTTGTGATTGAACTAATTTAAGTTTTTTTTGTGTTACAGAAATCGTACAGATGAAATTGGTAAGTGAATTTTCAGTTTTATATTTCGGAAAATTTCAAAGTCGCAAATAATTCAAAATAAGTATTTTGAGCGGTATTTAATGAATCTCACGAAATTAAGTGAACTAATTATAACAGAATAAGATATTTTGACAAATCTGCACTCACTTAAATGGTCCCTACTGTATATTCATATTCAAACGAACATAAAAGTCGTGTCCTAAAACAGTGAAGTTCAAAGATCCCAAAATTTCATATTTCGTATCATTTACTAAAAATAATTGAACGACTAATAATAATGAGAGAATATAAATTACATCAATCACATAAATATAATTCTTATTATCTTTGAAAGTAATACCATCATCAATAAGAATAATTATTATTTATCCTTCTTCAGCTGTGTTATTATCGATAAAATAACATCAAATTTCACAATATTTACAAATTAAACAATTTATGTTTTATTGAAATATGAAGAATTCAAATAGACATTATATAAGAAATTTTCATAGAAAATCGTGCTCGTTTATAATTATTTTTATTATTTTATCTGAATTAGAAAAAAATAATAATATTCTTGTGGTAGTTACAAACATCTGGTATGTGAAAGAAGCAATATTGGAAATTTTTTCCTATAATTAATTAGACCTGAAAGTGAAATCTATATAGATTCTTCAGATTTATAGTCATCATTGCATTTCTTCCTGTTGTCGGCAATCATTACGTCGAAAATCAGTTAAATTACGATAAATAATTAATGTCTATGTCATTAGAACGTAACAATTTCATTATTTTCATAATCGATAAATATTAATTAACAGTTCATTAATTTTTCGGTTTGATTCTGATAATTTAATATTGATTCTAATTTTGACTCGAGTAGAATTGGCGATAACAAATCTTATTTTCTACATCATCACATGGAATTAGTTCTTTAGTTATGTGCAACGATCCATATTATTCCAATTTCAATCCCCTTGAGCAATTTCTCTAATAATTATTGAGGGGTTGTTGTTAATTTGCCAAATATCTCCAACCTAACAAATTCAACCCCCTATTACTTGTATTACTATATATTGCGGCTAGTAATCATACTAGAGATGGTATTAAACCAAAACTAAACTCTATATGTAGATATCGAGGTGGTCTTGATCATCAATCGACAGATTTACTTTGACAAAACCACCCCTATTTCGAATATAATTTGTAATATTCCATCTTTGTCTTGTCTGAAGTATATTGAATCAACTAATTCAATTCTATAAAGGATTTGAGTTAATAAATAATTTTATTAATATCAGAATTTTGATGGCATTAATGAATTTAATTGTCGTTTTTAATTAGAGAAAATGTCAAGTTAATTCTTTATGAACAATAAAAGACTTAACTCGAAATTTTATGCAATTTTAGTCGAAATTTGTCATGTCTTCATTAAATTAAAATCAGCAATGACACGGTTTAATTAAATGATAATTAGAAAAATCGTAGGAAAAATAATGAATTTCAATTAATTTCCTTGTATGTTGTCGTTAATAATAGGAACACACAAACGACTAGTCCTGCAATAATTCCCGAAAATCCCTCACACAATGCATTAAGCTCCTTCATACAATATTATTAATGCACATGTATAGAATTGCAATTGTACAATTCCACGTTGAGAATTCCAAATTTTGATATAGAAACGATTATTTTATAGTTATAACTATAATTTATTATCCGATTACAATTTCCTGAAAATTCAATTGAACTTCCTTCAGAATCACCAATTGTTATGATGATAATAATAATAATAATAATTGTCCCCAATTTTGTCATTTAATTGAATCTATTCAATATTATCAAATTTATTATTACGACCGAAAACTATTTTCTCATGATGAAAACACAACATTAAATATGAAAATTGAACGTGCAAATACAGTAGAGGCCATTTAAATACATCACACTCACTATCAATCAAAATATATTTTGTCTACCGATCTAGAGCAGTTTAGCTCAATCAATCCGAGAATACGTCTATAATTCGTATTGTAATAGAATTAAATAAGGGTTGTGTTTTGTTTTGAGATGGTCTCTACTGTATTTCCGCTAGATAAAACGTCGCAATATAAGCGAAATTCCAAACAGGTGCATCATGTTATTCTCGAAATACCAGACGGTGACAACGTAATTACATTCAAATAGATTTATGTTCTATTAACCAGATTCATAGTTTGTTTTTGTTGGTGGTTTTTTTTTTCTTGAGGATTTTTTATCGTTGTTTTATAACGTGTGAAAACATGGATTACCCAAAGATTAATCCTTGAATTAATTATTTTTATATGCTGTATTGTTTGAGAAAAAATCAGAGACCTTCAATATTTTTATGACTAATTTCACTAAATTATGGGAAGACTTTGAAGAATTAAAAGTCTCCCAATAAAAAAGCAACATAAGTGATGATTGTTTACGATAATTACATTTATAGCAACTATTAATTAGGTAATAGATTTTTTTATGGAGGCGATAATTCATCGTTTACTAATATTAAATCAATGACGCCATCCTTATTTCCATTATTTTCATGAAAAATAAATACTCAAGTATAAGGTTGATCACCTACACATAACATCACGTATTTTCATCATTTATTCTATACTTGAATCTATTATTTTGAAATATTTCCAATTTTATCATTTAACCAAATCAATTTTTTGAGAGAACATTATTTTCGGTAATTGGTGATAGATTAAAGTACAATTATCAAATTTATTGCACTAGTGGAAATTTTCTATTTCTCAATAATAAATCGATTTATGTAGTAATTTTTGTAAAAGTTTACCGTAATCAATATTATTATATTCAAACGATTATCTCGATCTCAATTTCTCAAATACGATGTTTTCCTGTTGAAAAAATTGTCCCCATTATCATTGGTTAGAGAAATTTGAACAAGAAATAATCGCCTGAAGTTTTAAAGGGCTACAGTTTTCCCATCATTTATTGTACACTGAAAATCGCATCAACTTTGTATTTGGGCAACAAAATTGGTCTAAATTAGAGGTTTTGTTGATTTTTTCGAGCTTAAATCATTCCTTTTAGCAACTTGTTTCTCGCTTTCATTCATTGATTTTTAGCTTATAATTAAGTAGTTTAAAATTTATTCACAAAAATATAGCAACCTTCGATTTTCATCATTCAGTGAACTACCCTTTACAGATTGATTTTCAATAAAAAAACTGCCCTTTCTTAGTTTTTTTCCGAGGAAAATGACCTATGCCATCTTGAAAGACAAACGATAAAGTATCTATTTATTAAATTTAAGAGTAGTTTTCGATTTCCATCGTTCAGTAAATTACAGCCCTTCCTGGAACTAGATCGAATTTGAACCAATTTTTTAAATCTTCTATTAACTTTAGGGCCACTGATTCATCTCATTTATAAGCCGGCCTCAATTCTGAGGATGATTTATAGTATAAGACAGAAGGTATCAAAATTGTTTATACAGGTGTCCCAACTTAAACAGCCTCCTTTAAATTTCGTGAATCAATTCTTAGGTGAGTCTTCCAATACACCTATTCAATTATTTCAATGAATAGATGAAAGAGAATAGAGGTCTTTTTAATCGGGACATCCTGTACATCATTTTTTCTATAATAAACTTCGATCAATTGTATCAAGGGACTTTTTGTCGTTTTTGCATTCAGACAATAAAATTGATTGGGATCTAAATTTTAGTCTTGTAAAAACCCCAGCTACAGATGAAATGCTAATCAAAATTTATGAGGGAATAAATGTTGAACTACCAATAATAGTTCGAGTGCAATTCGTTGTTTTCCAATTAAATTATCTGGAAAAATACGATTTTTGTAATTATTGTACAACGAATCTCCATTTGCGTAGAGGAAAAGAGGATAGTGATAAGCTGAAAATATCCAATCTATGAATCGTATTCCTAATTAGAGTGCACTGTCGCTTTGATAATGCAAATTTCAATTTTGTTATATAACACTTTATCCTATTCCCGAAGTCCATTCTATTGTACCCACTATATATGTGCAGTGTACTATTATTTGCATATTTGATAAAAGCCAAACTGGTATAAATGGAACTAATTTAAAAATCTAGTACTTCTATCAGACAAAATAGAATTGCTTCAATTTTCGATGATTATAAATGACAGGTTTCTCCTATTGACTATTGAAATTATAATTTATCGATTTTGTCTGTTTATTTGATTAGCATTGTGTACATCATTCGATTTCGTAGTAGACTGGCTAGGATTATTATTACCGCAAGTGAAAATCGCAAATTGCTCATCGGAACTAGTCCGTATAACCGCTTCGAATCGAAAATTTGGTTTCGTTGCATCATGTTGTGGGTTTAATTAATTAGATTGTCTATTTTAGAGTTTGCAATATTGCCAGATATAAAGTTATATTGTATACTATACGTGTATATTATTCTAGATATGCAAATAAATTGGCGAATTCAATTCAGCAATTGTCTTTGACCGAATCGAATAGATAAATGAGAATCAGGAATATATTTATATTATTAATAGATGTCTCTGCATATTCTCTAATTCTATTTGTTGTTGTATATTATGCAATTTAGTTTGAGGGATGAAAATTTTGTGATGGTAATATTCAAACATATTAGATATTCAGTAGGACAAATCGAAATCACCAAGGGGGTTGGAGCTTTTAACTCATAGAATAAGAGAGAGGGTCAGAAATTCAATTCAAAGCTTGGAACTCACTCAAAGTTGATGATGGGCTCCAATTCGGATTAGTATATTACGTTATCGAGGGACCAAGCCGACTTCTGATAATATATAATCGTATCAGAAACTATCCAACCATTTGGAAAGAACTAAATTACAGTTAATAGCATTACTGATAAATATTCTCTCTCATTTCTCTTTTATTGTTATTGTTGTTGTTGTTGTTTGAAAAATTCTGATTTTGTTTTTATGCGATCTGCATAGTAATTACACAATTTCTAACTGAGTTCTTCATGTCATTTACAGTCTTTCTCACGGATAACACGGACACGAAAACAATATACTATGATGATATTCGTTTTCTCATCAACACATACTTCTATCTTGATTATGCAAAGTTACCAAGTGCCTTGTTAAAACGTAATTAGCCTGCGAATTAATTAACAATACGACTATGTTGGCAAGTTTTGAAGCTTCACAAAACCAGTTTCGCCCCAAATAATAACCACAAAAAATATCAACTTCAATTACAATTTCATCTCAATTAATTACAGATTTATTTTTTTTTAATTCGGATTAGTACATGAAGTGGGAATGTTTATCGGATACAAAGACACTTTCGCTCCTATTAAATACAAGAAGTTGGCACTTAACAATAAACATTGCTATTGTTTCACCCCACGTTATCTCACATTGAGGATCCTTTGTAGTTTTTGGAGGGAGGAAAATATCTGTTACAATTGCTCCTTCGCAATAATACAATACAATGAATTATTATTCGAATCATAATCAGAGATGACAGCAGTTTGACGTGAATTTCGTCGTTAAAATAATAGTTTCTGTTATTATTATAATGGGATCTTCCAATAATATTTCGATGAAATACTGCAACGCGACTTATTTCATCAAAACAGGACGTGTTTATGGCAGTTTACATCCGTTTTGTTATGTTTAATATAGAAATGGACATCGATTGTTGGATTGGACGTGACAAGAAATCAGATACAACTCTAATCTACAAGAGAGAAATCTAAAGAAACAAAGTATACAGGAGAAAATGTTACAAATGATCTGAACAAATTCCAACTAAAATCTCAGCTATTTATAGATAATTGGTTTTATAGAACGAAATCTTATTGATCATGTGATAAATAAGGCGCATTAAAAAATTATTATTAATTAATAGACTTGTACTACAAATATTCACAAGTCCTTTCCCATTATCAGATTATAAACGGCGTTAAAACGCTCGAATATAAAGCCTTTATGTTAAAATGATAATATTGAGCGATTTTCTATAATACAGTTCATTGTTTTTGAATTTGTAGTAGAATCGATTATAGATTCGACGACACTTGAAATAAACGTTCTAAAACACAAAACAAAAAAATCGAAATAAAATATATTGGAAGCTTAACTATTGTAACAAATCACGAGATTTAAAGGAGGGTTAGAATTTTCGGACGTTATTGTGGTAGAATTGCTTTACTGCGAAAATTTAAATACGACACTAATGTTATAAATCGTTTGTTCAATGATCCCTATTTTATTCAAATAAAAATCGAGAGACAATTGAAATTCCCAATAAACACAGTTGATTATTATCACAACAATAATAAAACTTAATAATTTGCAAAGATTTCCATATTACCATTGGAATTGTGGTGAAAAGTGGTAAAAACGGAACATCAAGCGACAAATGGAAACAAAGTAATCTTCGTGTTAGCTGGAAATTTGGTTTTTTGTTTGTTAGCATGGCATTCTCGATTCTAACAATAAGTTCGAGTAAACAAAGAAAAAAAAACAAGGGAATTTTATCATGAGCTTTAATATTCATGAGTTTATAGAATCAATTGACAAGTTTTTTCGCCGAAATAGCGAAATAAATAACATAATAATATAATTATAATTTTGACGGGGATACCTGGTGGTTTGATTGTTATTGTGGTAGTTGAAACGTACATTATCGGATCGTGTCCAAGACCATTTCTCATTTAGGCCTATTGTACAGTTGTATTGTAGACATGAGCTTACCAACCATGTTGCTTTTTGGTTTTTATGCAAATTACATTTCTATTCAACGTATTGTCTTGTCTCGTACCCAGTTTCGTTCTATTTTATAATTCAGCACAGCCCTAATAATAATGATAATCATAATAATGAAAAAAAAGGCGAACAAACAAACAACAAAATCCTTTATCTTCCCAGTTGACATTGAAAGGATTGTTGTGGAAATCCTCTAGCATCCCTAATTTGAACCAAAAACCCATCAACAACTACAGTTATAAACAATGATAACATTTATGAATGGTTGTGTTATTGTTGTTATCGAAACAAGCGGAATGATTCATAATTCTTATGTCATTTATGAAATTGTTTGAGAATGAATTATGCATGTAGAGAGATTTTCAGTTTTCAGTCATATTATTCGAATAAAACTGGCTGTGTTATTTATTTGTTGGACAACAATTGATGATGCACAACAATTCTACAGGCAATAATACGGAAGTTTATTGTTTTAACATTGACAATATTCCGGCGAATTTTCATCCCCTAACTCTAAATCTATCAGTATTTTTTATCAAACGTTGAGGAAAAAATTAGATCATCACAAAAATCATTGAATCGTATATTTGAGTAGGGCGGTAAAATTCTTGGCAAATGAATCAGACCATTTTTTTTTTTTGTTGTAGGCTACAAAGAAAAACGACCAATTACTGAAATATACTGAATACAGAAAAAAATTCCATTTTTTCACTATTGGAAATCCCTCTTAGTTTCATATTCAGTTACTCACTAATATTAAAGGTCTTTTTATGACTGAAAATATTACATTTTTATCTTTGATGTAATCAAAAAGCTCTGCCTATTGTAATTTGAATTTTTTTGTTCGAATAATATTTGATAGTGGCGGAATTTAGAAAATTGACATGCATCAGTGGAATAAATTCCAATAATTATATATGGAATATTTATTGTGAAAATGACAAAGATTCACATATTTAACCAAATAACGAGTTTCAAAATGTTACGCTCTTGGAAAACAAATGAAAAGATAAAACTTATTGTAAAAATAATTGCTTTTTTTCAAATAGGTATATAAAACTCAATTTGGCGACTCGAAAAAATTCTATCCGTGAAAAATCTCACTGTAGGAGATCACGTAAAAAATAATCTACAACATGGAATTCTAAATGAGAGATCTTGTCTGTTTCAACCGAAAAAATTGAATTTTAATGAAAAGAAATCTACAATAGAATTCCAACAACAAAAAAAATGTTTAGTCAAAATATTAGATTAAATAAACTTGATTGGGAAAAGAATCCTTCGAAAATCTGTCAGTTTCACTAAATAAGCTGAAATAAGACAAGATTATATTAAATTTTCAAGACAGCTATTCTCTTCTGACATGGAAATATTATTTTGTTAGAAAGAAAAGCTTTAAAGTTGTAACTATCATTCGAAATTTTTGGAGAAAACCTTACTAATTGTCCAATTATTTGGAACTTCCCATTTATTATTTAGCTTTGATCGAGCTGAAGTTGTCGAGTTTTACATTTTACAGAAAAAAGAATGTACAGATCTCGAGATAAATCTTGAGAATGATTACTACAAACAGAATCAACTAATGGGAAATATAGAAATCGTAATCGAAATTTCCATACAATCGCACCATAAATCTAATCTTTGATATCTAAATTTTTGAAATTTTGCATAAGTTGAAATCCAAAGTAGAACTTTCTTAGATAGTGAAATATATTACGATTCAAGTCAAATTTCTTTTATAACGTAATGGACTATACAAGTGAAACTTTAAGATGATTTATGTACGTATACTAGAGGTATTTTTTTATGTAAATTATTTGAATAATCCACTTTCTCTATTGTAACAGCTTTAACATCTGTGATCTGGTTTTGTGATAATAATCTCGAAACAAAATTAGCACAAATAATGATAATTTCACTGTAAGAATAATTAGAATATGAATTAGGTGAATTTCTTTAATATATTCCAACTATCATCTAACATAACAAACAATATTTACTAACAATTGTTGATTTTCTCAATTTACATGTCGCGAATTCAATACAATTACAGCAACAACAACAACATTAAGTTCTATCTTATCCTGTTCAAAATACAACAGACTCGAATCGTATTCCTGTGCAATTACACACAGAAAACAGAATGTCAACAACCCAATTAAAGAGATGTTATGGTGGTTAAGTTCCCAAAACGTCATCCTTTACCAACTATTACAACTACTACAACTACAACTGTTCTGTTTCCATTCTATAAGTGTGCAACCAACAGGAAGCCAGAGTATAATACAAGCATCCCTAGGGAGAGTAGTCCCCGTTTTAGACAACTGAAACTGACTATACAGTTTGAGATATGTCGACATTTACGAATCATTTTAGGCGCAACCCTCAAATTAGAAATTTTAATTATATAAATAGGACAAAAACTCTGAGTCTCTCCCACAAAATTTTAATTATATCTCAATTATAGAATATTTGAAAAATTTAACAATTTATCATAAATATTTTATATCAGTTAAACCAACCAAATACGTTCTGGAACATTAAAAAGCAATTTACAGTAATGTAATCATCCTAACGCCCAACATCCCCATAGGACTGATGGGATGAAGTTTTTTATATTCCCACCCGATTTTCTGCACTTAATGATACTATTATATTTTCTAACAAAAAAAAAAATTACACATCTATTATTATTTTAATAAATGATAATCGAAGCTAATTCCATTCCCTATCCAGTCTTGATCCCCATTAAATAATCGAGGCCGTATCGGAGTAATTTTCGATTGTGACGAAATTCAATATTTAGTTTAAACAAATTATGTCGATTACACAATAATTTTCTATTGATTTCAATTCAATAGAAGGTATGAATAATAATGACAACTTCCAATTCTTGTCGAAATTGGAGCCTAATTACACGACTACTGACATTAACTATAGAATATTTTATACAAAATGCCAGACAATTATTGCAAAAATCCATATTCAACGTTCTAATCAATCAAAGTCTCGAAAAAAAAATTTCAAACACAACAATACGAATTTTTACAATTTTATTCTATTTAACTTATATCTCTATATATATTTTTTTGCTCGTCTTTTGTTCGTGCGTAGTTATTTGATAAATGTTTTTGACAAAGGAGAACATTGCACCAGTTTCGTTTAAAACAAAATCCCATCAACTATCCCCGGTCCAATTTTTTTGCTCCAAATTTTTTCTCGCTGGAAGCGAAAAATTACAATTTAGATTGATTGAAGAATAAGTTTTGTAGAATTTATTTGAAATATTGACGATTCCATCAATAACAAATACAAAAATAAAATATTTGAATTGGAACAAGAATGCAATCTCATCTAATTTTCGAGAATTGAACAAATCGCCGACGATACGTGATACAATAAACAAATCGATTTGTTTTTTTTTTTGTTGTTGTTGTTGTTGTTGTTTCAATAGAAATTGTAAATAATAAACGTTCGTAAATATCTCGATTAATGAAATTGGAATTTAGCGGAAGTCGGAAAGTGCCCCAATTACGCTATTATCCTAATTAGAGTCGACGTCTCTTATCTCGAAACGTTATTATTAAAGTTTTTTCGCTTTTCGGGAAAATCTCTGATAAAAACTGCATTTATAGTTTATCAAAGCTTAGAAAAGCTTTCGAATAAAATATGAATCTTTTGTTGTAAATTTTAATTGGATGACCATGTTCGGTGGAATAATCAACAACAAAAAAATCTCGCTTGAAAATCTAATTGGAACATGTTGTGGATTTAATAGAAAAGGCCACAATTCTACAAATGTCTAATGGAAAGATAGTTGTAGTTGGATAAAACAAAAGTTGCAATTATATCTCTCTTCTTCTAGTATTGTTCTTTCTCGCTTTAACAATTATGGGTATAATATTAATATTGTGGTTACCCTTTTTCTTTAGATACATATTATCGTCCTTGATGTTATGTACCACCCATCCCTTTCTATATATATAAAAGTCACGGGGCTACATTGTGAGACATTTTCTCATTTCTCAATACTGCACGCTTTTCAACACGAGACTCTCTGTTAATAATAACAGTATAGAATAAATAGAAAGAAAGACCTTCAACTTTAGATGTAGAAAATACATTAAAGTAAAACGTGGAGACAGCAATAGAGATAAAAGGAGGCAAAAAGAAAAAAAACAACAAATAATAATCGACCTGATTTACTACTCACGTGGTACATTCATTATATTCACGTGTCCTCACCACCTTATTATTATCTTGTTTTCCTTTTTATTCGATAAAAACAGAAAGTCGTTCAATTTGAAATCGAGCCAGCAGTCTCTTCCAGATGACACTACTTTAATATAAAGAGCTTAAAGCTCAGGATGAGTGAAGCAAACAACAAAGGCGACCCTATCTAACGAAAATAAACAAAACAAGTCCTAAAAAGAGACAAAATAGCGTTAGAACAAAAAAGATGGAAATTATTTACAATCTAATCATGTAAATACTGAAAAATCCTAACATTATTGCGGTATACAACAGAAATTATATTAACAAATACCAAAAAAACAAAATTCAAACAAATAAATATACAATTCAAACATAAAACGGTCAATATTGACCGATTATGGCAATTTTTGGGACGAAATATTATCTGAAAATCAATTATTCGAAGTAATTTCAGAGGATTTACATAATTATTCGATGATAATAACCGATTATTGATAATTTCCAATTCTATATTAATATAAGTGAATTATTCGAATAATCCACGATCAGTGTCAAGATTAATTCGATTTAATATAAAATGAAACCGGCTCCATCCGTGACATTGGAACGACTTTTTTCTTCTTATTAGAATAATTAACCTTCAATTTTATTTGATTGACCTCAATGAAGGTTGAATTGTGTCAATTCTGCTCATCCGCCAGTGATTTATGTTATATAAACAAAATTTCAATCTTCCAAAGTTTTTCGTTCGATAAATCAAGGAGATACTTGGAATTTAGCCAAATTCAACACAATCCGATCGGTCATTGTTGCAATAAAGAAAATTGTTTTCGAAACAATTCTAAATTATATTCATACGAAACAATTCAATCATTTTCTGAATTTTAATAATAAGTTGTGGTATTGCCGAAAATTTCCAATCACAATTCTGTTGCAATTGATCGATCAAGTGAAAGGAATTGTATGAGTTAATTTTTTTCTATTTCCGAATTACGAGAAAAATGGTGAATTTGCGCGATAATTATCGAAATTATGAGCAAGCAACCACAATAGAACGTTCTATTTTAATCAATATTTGAATATGAAAGTTTTTGTTTGAGTTCACAATATTTTACTCTAGAATTTTCACGGTTATTTCATACCGAAAATTGTTGCCATAAATTGTTCCAATATCAGGATTGTTTTAGACAGTTCAGCTTTTTTCCAAGACAATAAAATCGAATTGCTAGATAAATTCTTATAGAGAACCAAAAAAATAAAATGATCAAAGATTTTCTATATTTCTATTGATGGAAAGTTGCCGACATATGTCGACTTTCCAATTCTGGACATTTAGGATTATTGCCAAAAAAATTGTTATAAAGAGAGTGTATTTTGAGAAAATAACAATATCCTCATTATTTCTATTATACAGGTGGTTGAGGTCATGACTGAGGCCGACTTCAAACCAGTTTCTTTGCATTATTATATCTTAAAAGCAAATGTTGTTTGGTAGATAGGAGAGAAAGTGGCAAAATAAATTCCTGCAACTTTAGTTATTTATTTTTGGTCTACTCTTACTCTTGGTCAGGTTCAAGGCCAATTATTTGAATTCATTTGCAAATTTTTTGAAATTTCCAGTCACCAAATACATCAAAATGTCATTGCACTTTATTATTTCCAAAAAAACCACAACTATTATCTATCCAAAAATATGTAAATGATCATGTTTTGACAAAAAAAAGCCAAAAATGATTTCAATGCGTGGGTTGAGACTCGAGCCCGGGACCGTTTAGTTGTACACCAGATAAAACTACCTGAGCTCATCTTTTCGGCAGGAGGTAGAACCGGGTTCAAATTTCGGCCCAAACACTTGAGTTTTGTTTTGGAATTGTAATTGATTGTAAACAATTTGGAGGTCTTCGATGACATCATTTTATCGTAATCAATTTTAATTGTTATTCTATCATCCGGAACTGTTAATGCGGATGTTTCATTTTAAAATAGCGTGAATATCGTGAAAGTTTCTTCGATTCTTTGGTTTATTTGGGGAAAGTTTCTCATTGAAAATTATTTATAATAAAGTCCGTTATTGTATCGACAAAACCAAAAAAGGACTATTTTTATATATCTTATAATAAGCAATAGAAGAAATGAATTTTTTATTTCCTTATAAAAAGAATGTTATTAGCACTATATAAGAGTTGTATTACTTTTATTATGACGATAATAATTCCATGGTTGGAAGTTAATATTAGGAAAAGTCAGTAAAGCAACTGGACACTTATTGATAGTGGTAGGCTTGTGTCTAAGATTACTGTTAATAATGACCAAGTTGGTAGTATTTCTAATAATTTTAATGAAACAAGAAGTAAGAAAAAATTCCAATAG
This sequence comes from Stenodera caucasica, assembly GCA_037414795.1. Lineage (NCBI taxonomy): Eukaryota > Metazoa > Arthropoda > Insecta > Coleoptera > Meloidae > Stenodera > Stenodera caucasica. The sequence goes on from JAZBGZ010000052.1 coordinate 71,783, forward strand.
CTACGAAATAGCTCCATTTAATGTTATAAATCATGTCACTAAATTTAAATTATGTGAAATATTTCGACAGGAATATTTCACAGTTGGCCATAATTCAGAATTATGTATGTTATACATATGTGTGGAGACATTGTAGGTTAAATGATATTTAGTATTTATGGGAGTTTGTTAGATATAATGAGACAGCTAGCTAGGCTAACTAATTGAAGGTTGATGACATCATAAATAAATCCTAGGGTGAATTTCATATAAGACAACTGCAATTCTAGAACAACACCCTTAATATAATGACAACGATTCACTCCAATTATCTTTTATAACTTGAAAGATACTTTAATGTTATATATAGATGAATCATAGAATTTTATGTTTGAAAATCAAATTGGCTATTAGGCGAAGTTTAAGGAGTTGGAAGCTTGTTAAAGTGGAAATCGACTAAAAGCATTTAGAATTAAATCAGGAAATTCGTCGTTTTATAAAATTTTCTTTGTATTTTCACTACGAGCTGATTTAACTGGGAAAATGTGAATGGGGAGAGAGGGTTGTTGAAATTCGATCGAAATAAACGAGACAGTTGAGAATTTTGTTGTGTATTGTTAGAAAACCACCATTCTCAAGGGTTATTATCGTATAACTGATAGAAACTCTATCCAATCGGTCTCTAGTGATGTTACAATATAATTCCTATTTCTACATATATCAACTATAAAACAATTGGAAATACAACAATTAAAACAATTCAATATTTCATCCGATTATAGGCCACTATCAATAATTTTCTATGTTTATTAATATTTAGTAACATATATAGTCGAGGTATTCGTTTAGGTCAATGAGCGTTATGAGTTGGGTGAACTGTAACAGACGGAAACAAAGCCGACACATCATTTATATCCTCGATTTCCAGGCCACATGTGCCTAACGTTGCCTGTATATCATATATGAACCCTATTGATCGTTTTACCACTTGCCTATCACTATTTCTCTTATTGAACAAAAATATATAAATAGTTGAAACAAAAAAATAATAAATTCTCCTCAACGACTATTTGATATTTCATCAATTCATCAAGATGTTCGCTAGTACTTTATCGGGTACGAGGAACAATTCAACGCTTCACATTAACAACGATTTATCTCAATTTTCAAAATGAAACTCTCTCTTTCTTGAAGTGTCGTTTCCATTTTACCTTTCTCCATTTCCTCGTTGATATAGAGATATCGAGGTCGGTGCTAAATTATAAATAATAAAACTCAAATCTAATGAAAAATCTCGACAATTATTCTGGGTAATTTCCCGGTAAAAGATGCAACTTTCTCCATCATTGCACCAAGATTTTTCATCGAGATATTGACGACGACAACGACGACGATATATCACGCTGGTCCGATTTAAGTTCATTTAAAATAAAATGGGAAAAAATTTAACGACTATGTCACAAACATCGTTCCGCCAAATATTATCAAGTCAATCTCCCCCAATTGATAGATTTCCAAGAAACAAACCAAAAAAATAAAAGTAATCGAAATTACAAATTTCGTAACCTTTCAAGTTGGTGTAAATCTGATTTATCCATTTCGAACATAGAAAATTTGATTGTATTTGATTTGATAAAGCGTTTCGAGTTTTTCAAAGTGTATCATTCACGAACACATTTCGATTTTCTTTTGGGCGATATTTGATTTCGGGCGTCATATCAATTTAAAATCGTTTCCTATGTACATCGTGCTGAAAATATCTCCTATATATTCTACCATCTATACATATATAGATATTTTCGTTATGTGTGTATTTGACGGATGTAACAGCGGTCCTTTTCATGATTTCCTCTCAAGATTCTTGAAAATACGATTTGAATTTTATCATGAAATTTATTGGCGAACTTTCAACGAAATCAAATAGAAATGATGACATCCGATTATAGTTTGATAACACGTGAAATAAGGCGATCGTATCTTGACAGCATCTTTTATAAGAATAAGAAAAAGTCAAATCGAACAACAACAACAAATACTCGGATAGAAAGTAGACCGTGACTGG
>JAZBGZ010000052.1:78093-88631 GCA_037414795.1 Stenodera caucasica
GATTTGATGTAATATTAATTATCGTCGAGGCTGGAATGTTTCCTTTTTTTATTAAAAAATTTTTTATGATAAAATCTCCAATTGTCGACGTGTAAATGAAATTGAATCGTACAAGTTAATTAACGACATGAAACGTGGAAATTTTCTAGATATTCATTTAGTTAGAAATCTGACGAGTAGAGAAAATTGAAAAATACCGACAGTACTTGGTCGAATGTAACAATTCATTAGTCACAAAACTCGTTAACTTTGTCGAGAAAAGCTCATTGACGATCCTTTAAATGTCGAGTACTGTTCAAATGCAAAATTTACAGTAATTTGAAAAATAATCATCGGATTTTTTTCCTACTCAATACGTACGAATCAATTGAAAATAAAAATTAAATAATAATTGGAAAGTTGAGAAAATTTTGAAATATTTAAGCAATTTTAACTGTAAAACAATAGAAATTACGTTAATTCAGTTTATCGGCTGGAACGTAAGATCGACCGTATCCTACCTTTTACTTTTTTAAATTTTTTCCTTTTGATTTCTAAGCGGTCGCTCAACTCATTAAGAGCCTTCAACAAATAAAATGAAATTAATACGGAAATTCTAGGTGTTAACGAAAAACTATTCCATTCTTTCTACTTTTTCCGTTCACTATGAATTCGAGTAGATGTAAAAACGAATGACTAACTAACGAAAGGCGACATTTCAAGAACAAACCAACAGACTGTGAACAAGATTCGAAAAATGATGTTCCGATCAATCCCCATCTTGATCTGCATCTAGATCTCAATCAGCATTACAACAGAACGTCGCAATTATTCTCAATTAACAATAAAAACAAAAGAGCGCCTCAATTAAGCCAGTTTTCTAATCGGAATTTCGAGTTGCAAAAATGCAGAGTTCAGAAAATTTCAATGACAAATATCGAAATTATCTCAAGACTTAAACAATTTTGATGAAATCCTGTTATAAACCGTGAAATTGATTTCAGAACATGAAGATTAAAAATTGAGCGAGACAAAAATTAGTGAAAATGTCTAATGAAAAACTCAAAATTGTCTTGTCTAAAAGTATCAGAATGATAATCGATAGAGGGGAGATTTTAGTTGGAGCCAATGGAAAATTGGCTGTTTTGAGTTTTAATAATTTATTGACAGCTAGCCTAATGCATTTTTCCATATGTTATTGTTGTGTATATTTCTTTTGAATTTTGTATAGTGGCTTTCAAAAAGTTGAATGAGTTTTTTGTTTCGAAAAAAATCCAATTTCTCGTTTATTGTTGACTACATTTTATTTTATAGAAGAATCAACACAGTGGATATTGTTCAATTTTTCCACAAATACGTTCACACAAAATGTCAATCCAGTTTTATGTTGCTATTAAAATAGTTAAATGTTCGAAATGGAGAGCAAATTTGCCAACTTGAATGTGGTGCAATAAACTAATATTGTCATCAATTTAAAGAAAGTGGATACGAATTTGTCGAGATCATATTTTCCATTTAAGTTGGTAATATTTAATGTTATACTCTAATAGAACTGACAATTCTAAGATCAAATTCTGTTCGTTTAATTGTCGTTTTAATGTAACGACTATTACAGGTTTAATTCAATGTAATAATATCCTAACGATCTCACTTTTGTGAGAATTCATGTACGGAATTTTCTAATCTGAATATCTCAAATCCATCGAATTCCATCGTTTCGAACATCACCAATTTCATTTGTGAATCAATCAGTCGAGCATCATTAATAATTTTATGATCGAAATTTATACGATTTTTCAATTTTTGAAACGATCAAAATGAAATTCAACGATACGGTAATTTCTATGTGTATCATCAGACTGAATTTTGATACCGTATTCTCCCAGATACAAATCCCAACATTTCCATTTCATTTAGAACGATACCAATCGAACAATGATAACAACGACGAAGACGGGCTCATTCAACAGAAAATTTCTAAAAATTTTCTATCGTTATAAAAAGAGATGGCGACACATTCAATTTCAATATCATCATCATCATGGAATAACTCAAATCATCCCCCCACTAACCAAATATTATAAATCCATTTAAACTTATGCACCCCTCTTGACAGATTTTGGTCGAATAGTTAAGGGGTCGATTATAAAATCAGGAAATAGTATTGAATACGTGATTCGCATTTGACAATATTTCACATGTAAAACCTACATAAATATATGCGATGAATGCGATGATCAAAGGATTCAAAGGTGCCAGTTCTGATAGGGGTTGCCGCCCATTTTGTCATTCAAATATTTAATATAGCGCCTGCCCTTTGAATTTTATGGGTTAATATAAAGCTGTGGAATTTAGCGATAATTTAAATTTAGTATATCAATAGAAATACCATTTTCGATGGCAATCAGCTTATTAAATAATAATTCGAATTCAGTTATTGATTATTACTGGATATTAATCCCTTTTGCACTAGTTCCAATTGGAGTGTAGTCGCAAAAATCGGCACAGGACCGGCTCTAAGGCAATTAACGCCCCAATTTTCTGTCAAACAGCTTGGTCTTATAATCTTTATTAATCGATATTTATGGCTTTTAGCCGAAATTCTCGTCTCTAGACAGGCTTTTTGTTGGACTTGTACTAAAATACGCCTTAGGCCTGTCCTGTATGGAGCAAGGTTGATATTGAATAATTGTCGAGTTGAAATGATCACTTTTCCAGGCAAATAATTCAGACTATGAATAAAATTAACATTAATTCAATAATAAACCTATTTCTGTCATTTTATTAGAAATATTTTAATTTGATTCTATTACAATTTAAATGTCTAATAGAATCAAGGATTTCCAACGATTATTTGCAATGATTTTCCCTGTAAAATTTTCCAAACAATATAGAGTAATAAGTTTTGATAACAAAGTATGATGTTGAGCTTTGGCAGGTGGCGACAGCTATGCTCCATTAATTATTATATCCTTTCTCATACCTAACAACGGATACAATGGATCATCATTCATCGAGATGGACATTCTATTCGATTCACGACGTACTTGTTCCATGTACACATTACATTGATTGATTTTCTCTCTATCTACACCCAGACTAATTTGATAAAATTAATTTTGATCAGCAAAAGCTATTAGACATCCCACGCACACAAACAAAATTACAAAATTTTCTCCAATTTCCCGAAAAAATCACACGATAAGATAAACAAATTGTTGGCTTTCAGTCACTTGATAATATTGTATTGCTGGCAAATCCGAGAATAAGACAAACGAATAGCAATGGAAATTTGAAGAAGGGATTCGGATTGATGTCTGGAATTCTAAATTGATGTCGTCTAGATTTTGTTGGAGAACAAATAAACGAAAAAAATTGTATAATTGTTGATCTCTATCTATTGGAAATTTCATTTAAACGTATATTTGTGTTGCTTCCACTATCCGATAAGTTAATCTGTCTCTAAAGCTTTATTAAATGTCCCTACCGACTTTAGTATTTATTCGATCAGCTTAACTATAGTTGAGTGGAATTATCCAATCAATGATCATCATCAAATGAGGTCGCAACAGGACAATGAACTCACCATTATTATCATTTCACTTTATTTACCTACAACAATGTAATAATATCATGTAATTGTAATAGAATCATTACAGAATTGTATTCTGTTTGATACTGGTAGATGAGAAGTGTTGGATAATTATATAGCTGAAATGGGGGATGAAATGATTCACCTAGCATAAAACGTAATTGATGTCACCATAATTTAGACAGTTACCTAAGGGGCCGCACATGGCTCTATGATTACATTTGCATTTTAACCGAAGCAAAACCATATAAAAAACAACGATATATTTTATTTAGTATTTAATTAAATGTGACCTTAGTGGCGGCTAAATGGGACCCATCAACCTCCAAAGCTCAATATACACACTGAAAAAATCCTTCCTTTTGACAAAAATGAGTCCTATTTTAATCATAACTGTTTCGTCAAAGAAGGTGGAAATCTCAAGATCAGTGCTCGAAGATCTTCGAAAATATCCTAATCCAATACTTTGACAACAATTTGGGCATAACTAGAGTTCCCTAATTTTTGACTGCAAGGCAAATTTGTCAAAATCCTTAGATAAACCTGAGAAAAATTGAGGGTCCTCTACTGATCGAATACATCTTTGAAACTCCTTATTTTCTGCAAGAATGAATTTATGGAATCAAAGCCTAAATTCTATCTTTTGTAAAAATTCGAGACGGAGGAAGCCTCTTCAAACAAACCAATGCGGACTATTTCTAGATAAGGCATTAAGGCACTTTAAAATATGCGAAGCGAATGTGTTGAACTTGAGGAAAAATTAGATTATTGGAAAATTGGGTGGAAAATTTTTCTAATTGCCCTCGTAACTCAAAATCTAACAATAACCCAGTTATCCAATAACACAAATTGAAAGTAGGCGGATTAATTAATTATTTCCTCAAAAGTTCCAATTATAGCCTAGCCTATATTCTAAAATCTATTATTAATAATTTTCTTTTAATAAAAATAAAATATAAATTGCCCAACAATTAGTTATACATTACATTTCAATGTCAAAACTACAATAAATACCTCAAGGATATGATAATTACTGCCAAAAACTGTAATCTAGTCGACTCCGGGTAGAGGAAAAAAAACAAGCGAACAAATCCGTTTGTAATTTATCAAGGAGTACGAACAGAGAAAAGACCATAAAACCAACAAGTGCACAACATTAATGTAAATCATTGTAATTTGCATGAAAACTCCCTTGCAATTAAACCAATCAGTTACCACAGATGACATTGACAAATATCGAAATATCTTATTAGCGAATTTCAACTAATTCTGCTAAATTAGTGATTTTTATCCGCTCTAAATAATTGACAATTTCATCAATTTAATCAACAATAATATCATAACTTTCCTGAGGAAAGCTGAACAAGTTTTCAAAGGATTCTCTAAAATTAAGCGAGAGGAAGGAAAAAGCTTCAACTAATTCAAATTAATTGCGGTTAACTTTTAAACATAGACATTGTAATGACGTACAAATATTTACAAGAGCCCCTTTAAGCCCGTTGGATGAGAATAAGCTAATTAATACGAATGTTGTTCGTTATTTTGATTTATTTATTGTGAATCTTTTAAATTAAATCGATCGGCTTGAATCAGCTGAAATATCCAATAATTTCAAAAAAATTTACTTTTAAATAATTAGATCGGATTATTGAGTTTTTCAGATTTTTTAATATTCGATTAGTTGTTAATAATTAAAAGTCTATTTTTTTAGCTGAAATTTTTCAACAAAGTTGTAAAACAAATTATATTTTTTTTTGATTTAGCATTTCTTCCTCTACACAGCGTCAAAGTTAATCAAACATTCATGGAATTCTTTGAATAATCGACAAGAGAAAGATCGATTTTATCCGAATTTAACTAATTCAACAATTTCAATTTCATTTTGATTATAAATTCATCAGTCATCTAAAAATTCAGGTAGCGCCGACTTATTAATCAAATAACAAGGTGAAATCAATTTTCTAATAAAAATACGGAAGAAACTCTCGATTTAGGTCAAAAATCAAACCAATAATTACCATGTTATTACATCGTTATAGTTGATGGACGGGCATCAATAGTTGGTTAATCAACAAGTAATTTGGAACGTTTTTCATCAAAAAAAAATATCGTATAATCGGATTGGGGATAAAAAATTTCAATTTCCAAATCGAATCGAATTGTCAGGCGACAAGTAGTAATCAGATCGAATACATACATTTTCAATGCAATTATTTCGATACGTGCAAATTAGATCGAAATAGAGTTTCGTTATTGGTAACTATGAAGCCACACCTATCGAATTCATTTCATTTGGTATTTCCCATTGTCTTCGATGGTATGCAATTTTTGATGAGTATGCATCGTGTTTAGTGCACACCCAAAATTCGTGATCATACCCTCGAGATGATCACAAAAAAAAATTTACATATAAATAATTTGTAAAGGGGAAATCCTACACTATTATTACAATGAGAAGGTACAATTGCGTGATATAGCATTTAATAATTTGGCTCTTGTGGCGGATATATCGTGATTTAAGTGAAATAATTGCCGGTCTGTTAACTTGGAAATTGAAGGTGAACAAATAAATAAACATCACGACTTTTATTGATCACACCTAAAATATCGGAATTTGTCCTGTTCGAAATAATCGAACAATTAGTCCCACAAAATATCCAAATTTTAACGAATCTCTCGGAAAATGATATTGTTTGTATTATTTTAAAATCGGAAATATATCGAAATATCACCTGCCTGATTAGTGGAAATGTCAAGAAGATTTCTCAACATTTACAACAATTTGAGATTTATTGTTATTAAATAGTTAAACGCCTTGAACTGACTAAACAATACCAATCTCTTTATGGGGAATAAAAAATTTTATTGTCAATTGAAACGGAATTCGATTAAAAATTTAAATAGAGATCGATTTTTAAATAACTCAACTCTATTCCACTTGGTTGTCTCTGATCACGCTAACTGACTAAGCAAATGCCAGATCCCGTTAACATTATTTATTTATATCGATGTAAATCTGTGGTTTGGAGAATTTCTGTGAAAATTACAATTTATTCAAAAACACTGAGATTTCAGCATTCTCAAAGCTTTCTTGATGTTCCGCTAAAAAAATTACAGTGAGAATTTTCTTCTCTTCAATACCTGAAAATAACAAATTGATTGAATTTATTTCATTGGAAATGGTACGTCAGTCTTCGAATACGATTAATAGTCGCCTATAGAATTGGAGCTGATTAATTATGCAATACAAACATCAGTACAAAGGACATGTGAAATTCTGTAAGTATTGATTTAGGACTTACTTATTCAACAACAGCGAATGCACTTAATGCAATAAGAACCAGTCCAAAATCAATCCTTTGACATTTCTATTGGTCTTATTTAGACGTCGTTCAGGTTTGTAGCGACATAAGCGGGAACTGTCAAAGTTGAAATATAATCGACTTGTCCCGATTATCGAGGTGAATTCTGAAATTTTGGGAATTTTTCCATTCTATTTATAATTTAGTCTCTCAAATTCAAAGCATTCCATTCGATGAATAAAGCTCGAGTTGAAGGAAGTCCTTTGAAATTGGTGAGCATTTTTGTTAAGCGATGCACAAATTTATGCTTACTCTCAATTTCTATTCCGGTAATGTTCTTTTATAGCTGTATTATTCGCACAATTGACGGCGCCAAGCTAATTAGAAGATTCTCACAGAAAAGAAAAACAACAACACAAATTTATGTTCACTAGTAATTGCTTTGACAACCGGATCTCATTAGAGATCCTTAATGATAAAAAAAACAAAAACTAAAGGTATTAATTGGGTACAAATAACAATTAAGGCCAAATAATGAGATAAAGATTCACCGATCATTCTTGATATTCAAATAGGAGATAATCGTTGGAATTACAATTGTAGAAAATTGTAAATTGAGCATGAGACGCAATTGCGCCCATATCCAGACTTCTAGGTGAATTCACACGGCATTAGAGGTAACTCCAATATAATTACAGTACAGTTCATTAACATATTCTCGCTTTTGTGTTATAAAAGCGAAACAGTATAATTATGTTTGAGCAATTTACTATAATTAAAGCGAAAATTTGCATTATCTACATACTTTAAAATAAATTTTGAAGGCATTTTTTTTTTCGTGAATAATTATTATTTTATTATACGCGTAGAGGAGTTGGCAAAAATTACGAAAATCGATAGAGACATATATCTTTCTGTTGTGGAATTGTAGTTTGCAAAAGTTCCCTTCTGGTTGTATAATAAGGGCGAACCGCTGTTGTTGTTGCGTTCCCCATAAATTGTTAGCTTTGTCTGCTTTAAATTTGGAATGCACGAATAGGGTAAATCCAGATCAAGTCGGAAGCTCCTTTTTGTATGTGGTAACGTTTAATGAATTCTCTACGGTTTAAATATCGGGAATTTGTTTTTCGCACAATGCTTTTAAATAAATTTCCCATCCAATAATACAGATAAACAACAACCCAAAAAAAAAGGTTATATTCCAAATATCGTTGAACTCTAAACGGTTAGTTATTAATGATGGATATTTGTGTTTGTTTGAATGTCGCTAGAGGCGATATTTTTTATAGTATTATCGATAATACAGAAAATATAAAATTTATACGTTCGGACTTATATTTAAATAAGTGAAGTATCCTTTGATGGTGTTCTAAAGAGGTGTGGAGATTCAATAGTGAACGAAGGTCGGCTCCATCACTTCTCTTCTTCATAAAAACAAAGATTTCATAAGACTACGAATCTCTTTGATGTTTGTAATCTAAAAGACGTAGATGGTGAGTCTCCACTTTTAGTCCTCATTCATCCAACCATCCACGATACATATTGGTTAGTGGGCATAAAGAAAATCAAAGGAACTATAAATAAACGAGATTCCATATATTTGCGCGATTGCAAATCTAAAAACGTTAGACAAAGATAGATTGAATAAAATAAAGGTAAAGGTGAGTTCTATTCGCCTTTGGTGGTTGAACGTAATTGTAGTTCGACCGTTCGGCTTGATGTAAAATTCATGAAAACGTCACCTTAAGCCACGATTTATAGCCACACCTTGGTATAATTGACAGGCCAAGAAATAGGGGCTTTATGATATTTTTGTTTTTCGAATAAGATCGTTTCAGCAATCGAAAAATATCAAATTGACAACAAATATATTTGATTTGGCGAAATTGTAAATTTATATCACAAAAATAAAAATACCATGATTTGTTGTGTATCTTGAAATCCAACAGCTTGGATTGTCACATTGTGAAAAGATCACTTGTTCGCTGTCTAACCAGACGATTGATTCCAATCTAACCAATAAACTGATACATTATTCAAACATGATCGTATTTGAACACAATTCAATTTTAACGATTCCAGACGAATGTGTGCAAGTTTTTTAATTAAATTCAAGATTTGTGCGAATGACAGCAACTCATTCTATATTCAAGGGTGTAAAATCCACAGTAATTGATTCAACCCTACTACTAACTGACCATCCCTTGAGCTTGACGTTCAAATCACGATATTTGATGTACGTTAAAACAACAAATAGCTGACATATTTTAATGATGCCTATTCTACGTTCATATTATTTATCATGCAGACACGTATCTGGTTGTAATTAATATAAACAAACTTGTCCAAAGACTTCATCCATGAATATTTATGGTGTACTTATTGTAAGGCCCAAATTGCAATTAGTGGAGATTCTATTTATAACAGGGAAATTATCCGCAAGGATTCGAAAAATTTCCAATTAAAACTATATAAAGTGAATGTGAAACTTGTCGATCACTCAACGAGATCAATTTCGAAAACAAAGAAATTTTACCTTCGACCTTGCTGTTGTTCGGAATTCTTACGAATTCTAAAGGGAGAAATATTTGTGTTAATGTTGGATTTAATTGAAATTAAATTCTATTGAATTGTGGGTGTGTTTGACTAGGAAATGTCATTGAAACTGTCTAAACGAAATTAAAGGAAAACCTAATCATGATGTTGACTCTCAGACTTATCAATTAATAGATTTTTACCTTCTATCGAATCGTTTGAGACCGTTCCAACAATAATTCTTGCACTTATCAAATCCTTGAATCTTCCAGATAGAGAGTAATCGATATTTTTCAATAATTACAATCTATGAAGAGTAAAATATTTCAAGAGCTATTACAAATAATAAAATGGAACAGACAGGATGAGATTGAGATATCGTAAATGTGATCAAGCTGAAATTTGCCCATAAAATGATTTTACTAGAAAATTTTAAACTTTTAAATAGATCAACTTTATATTGAAATATCAAACTATGCAAAGTATTGATAAATTTTAGAGCTACATATAACGATGACAGTAATTTTGTTGAAACTTCGATGAAAGGAATTCCGATAGGATGTTCAAAACTAAATCACAAATAATCAATGTTGTCATATCTGCTTGAAAAATCTTGGAATCATTCAATTATTCCAAACAGAATTCATTTAAAGTCTCTTAATTGTCTTTCGCGAATTCAATTCTTTATTTATAATTGAAATTGTATTAACAACTTTGGAATTAATTGTTTTCTTGTGAAATTTTTTTTTGTCGACTGTAGCAACAAAAAATAATATCAAGCAACAGTCCTGATTCTAAGCCTGATTGACTCAACCTCTATCTACAACCAATAATACAAGGCAAAGAGATTTAGTAAAGGAGATTTCTTCTGGTCACTTTAAATTAGAACTGGGTTTGTTTCTAGTTTTATTTTTTATTTGTATAGTTCGATTTTGTTCCGTTTCTCGTTGTCTGTTTGTTTAGTGTATGCGTGTATTGTTCCGATATATTTTAAACGATTTATTTTAGAGAGAGTCAATAAATAGTCCAACTCCACCCTAATCGAGACTTATTGTAAACGTTATACAACATTCGTATTTAGACTAATTCGAATTAAGAGGCGATTTTGTTTGTTGGAATTTTCGAAAAAC
>JAZBGZ010000052.1:88721-99893 GCA_037414795.1 Stenodera caucasica
TATATTGAAGTCAATCGTCCAGAAACTGAGAAAAATAGATGATGTGAAATCAGCGTGTAATTTCATTGGAGCTATTGGAGAGATTTCTACCATGAACTTTCCTCTATAGTGACTAGAGAGAATTCAACATTGTATGTGATCGACATTCACATCATAGCATCATTCTCCTATCTAACTTTGACCATTCAACATCAAACTATCGAAGCTGCGACTTTACGCCAAAGAGTCTTTTGTGATAGAAAAGGCAAGTCGTGCAAAAGGGAAAAAATACTTTTCGAACACGTACCTCCAACTAGAAACGATTCTCCTAATGTTGTTATTTTAAATCTACCTGTTTCAACTTGAATTGCTATCAAGACCATAAACGTCGACTCACTCATATTGAACTTTTCTGCAGAATAAAAAACATTCGAAAAGAGTCATAATTTAAGTCGTTTTGTTTCTTCTAATTTCAACCCCGTATAGACGAGTACGTTTGAATTCATGCCTCTTTACCTCTCAACAATCATCACCTCAAAGCCTAATGAATCGCAAATTTCCACGTTATATTTATATAGGAAAAAAAGAATGTACGTAACGAGCTTGAATAAAAATTATAAAAAAAATGTATACGTAGAAAAAAAAACCGTTGAATTAATCAAATGAATTTACGAGTAGAATTAAAAAGTTCTGGATCGTTTCCAGAACCATTAAACAGATGGTAACGAGAAGGAAGTAAATTTCGTTAGAAATACTCACAAGACTGCGGTAAATTACAAAATTAAAAATTGAAGAAAATTTCAATAATTCATTCCAATTATGTATTTGGACTAGATAATCAACAGTATTAACAATTTCACATTAAATTCTAATCGGTTTATTAAATGATAATATGGCAAGGGCTCAGTCACAAAATAATCTAATCAGTTATCTCATTAGGGTTTGAATAGGTTATGTTGTAATTATCTCATTATCAAAATGCACAAATTCTTCGAAACAGGATATCGAGGAAATTGGATATATCCATCTATAATTATCCCTTTTTTTCCAATGTTGTTTATTTTATTATGTTTCTATGTAATTAAAATTTTCCAAAACAACTAAAACCAGTATCATTTCGATTTTCGATCGATATCAGCTATTCAGACATTAAAATCATATGTTGGCTTCAACTAATAATTTATCGTGTCCGTTCTTCACAAGAGACTTTGTTCATTTTTTATTTATAAGTCTCTTGTTGTTTGGCAATAAATTTTTTATAAAAAAATGTCTTTATCCATTATTTCTCTATACTAGATATATAAACACTGAAATTAATGATGGTCGACACTAAACTGGACAGGGCCGGCTCTAGAATCAATGTGATTCCTCCTCCAATTATTTTTTGTCTTGGCAAATTTCCTAGCTTCAATTTCCAATAATTCATATGTTTCTCAGTCTTATTCATTTTCAGTTGCACGAACAAATTTAGACATGTTTCCAATTTTTCGACAAGATTCCTAGTTATTTGTCTCTTCTTGTGGAATTTCTTGATGTATTTCAATGAAATTTTAAGCATTATTTCCGTGATATTTAAAAAACAATCAATCAACATTGCTGAAGCCGGCTCTGCTTTAGAGTTGAGTGCTACAGTCAGAAACAACTGAAAAATGAAACAAGAGAGCAAGCTAATGAAAAAGTGACAAAATAAAAACATTAAAATGATAAAATAAAAGCATCCATGATCGAGATTGTAAAATACTCATCGAAAAATTCAACGATACAATCTAGAGCACGGAAAACAGTACAGAAAAAAAAAACAACACAAAAACAAAAAAGAACCGTTTGGTCTATGGACGTTAATAAAAATGGAAGACTACGAATCGATTGATCTTTTCATCAAATTTATTCGATATTTTAGTTGAATTTTTCAAATATTATAATTTGTTGTATATTAAAACAACTAAAACTGCATAAATTTCACCACATTTCTTTCGTTATAAATCACACATGTTCATGATTTATATTTTTCTGTTGTTTTCTAATTAACTTTTGATTACTTTCTACATTTGTATACAATTTATTATTCATGGACTTTTAATTTATCATTATTTTTTGTTGTTGTTATTTTTACTTTCGTTCAATCGGCTTTACTAGTTCATTATAATTTTCTACAAGATTTTTTTTTGTTACAGTTCTTTTGTCATTTCATTTGTCTCGCTACTACTACAATAACAAATCGGTGAAAGAGGGATTATCCACCACCCTTATGATAATTACTAATATAGCGTTTTTCTACCCTTTGGCGCTCTAAATGTTTACATTTTTCTTTGAAATTGAACGGATTGTGGGCGGTTTTCGTTTCAACCCACGATTTCAATTTGTATGCAAATGATAAGATAAACGTAAAGAGTTGACAATGATAGCGTGTCGAATCGCTACAAATAGTCGCATTTTTCCTCTCGAATTGACAACAATAAAGTTTTATTAACAGTTTATTTTAATTAAAAATTATGAAAAAAATTAGATCTATAAGGCATAAAGTGCGAAGATTGATTGATAAGGACACATATCTGTCGTTATTTATGATTCATAAACTTGTATAGGATGAATTATGACGAGAATTTGTCATTTTGTTCTGATTTATTTCAATGTTGTAAAAATAATTGAATCGGGTCAATACAATAAAGTAGAGTTCTAGTTTTACTTTCATTTGTTTATTGTTGGTAAATACAGGTCAGAGAATCGTGAGCAGATGTTATAAATTTGTTTTGTTATCAGATTGTCTATATTTAACAATACTCGAATGATCTCGATATAAAACTATGTGCCTTACAGTTATAATTATAAATAATTAATATAAAAATAGTCGAATCGAGTTTATCGTTAGTGATCTATAGAATTTCCCCCGGATTTTCCGTTATCTACGAAATAGACGAGAAAAAAAAACAACACACGAAATGTCTTGGGTGTGGATTGAATGATAGGTCACCAGTTCATGGTCTATTGTTTATATTTCTTTCAGTATTTGTGTCAGTAATTTTTTTTTTTTTGTTTGTTTAGTCAGCTGAAAATGGCGAAAATTTCGTTGATTTTTTTTTGTCACTTTCAACGTATTTGTTGTGATAGGATTGTAAAGCTGGGTAAAAAGGATTAACTGCCGTCACTGACGGAAATTTCGTTGGGACTAATGGGCGAAGCATGTTCTCAAATTAAATACGATTGTAAATAGTATTAAGTGGTTGGATAGTCGGAAAAATATCTGAAATAATGGTATTTATTTCGATTTTGTATTTAATCAGTTTAAGAGAACACGTTCGGTTGATTAATTGTTATGGATTTGTTGTCTTGACGTCACAATTCCAAGGTATTAAACTTGGTTGTTTAATTGTGGCCCTAAACTAGTATTTGCAAATTACAACAATAATGTGCTCATTAAATCAAATAATTGCATAATCAAATATAGCACACAAACAAAAGCTCTATTATAGTGATCGATTTTGTGTAATATTGAAGGGAAATTATTTAGATTTATTATCGGAAGTCGTCGAACAAAAGATATATAACTTAATGTACTTTTTACTAGTTGATGGTTGGCTGTTTTACCAAATGGAAATCCACCATAGGTATACCTATAGAGTAATAGAGGGTTCTCGTTTGCTTCCATTCTCAATTCTACACATAAGAGGGCGACTATATCTAAGCCGTTTGGTTAAATCGACCGGAAACTATACATTACGACAGTTATTGTGTGTCCTGCTGTATATCACCGCTTAACGACTACACTGCTATTTTAGGTGAGCTTGTTTATGATCCAAATCCTGGTTGTTACCTTTTCTAGTTGCCATAACATCGATTAATATCATAATAATAAAATTCATTTTGAACTAATTGAAAAGTATAATTAGAAATTTTCCCGTTTATAAATCACCAATCGAAAAATCTTTAATTAATTTTAAACTTTTCCACAAAACTTCTACCGACTATAAATGAGTTATTGAAGAGAAATTTCAATAACTGCTACAGTTAGAATATGAAAACAATAATTTGGCTAATATTTCATATAAGTGTAAAGAGCCTGCAGGATTTTCGTTTGAAATCCATCATCGGCAATACTGACGTTTCTATTTCCATTGGATGTTGCCTTTATTCAAATAGATCACCGTCAACATACGACTTTTATCCCAGTTGTTCTCTAAACTTCCGTTTTATATTCAAACAGAAACGAATATCGAAACTCATTCTTTATTTCTTCTATCTACATCATTATATTTCCTTTTCTATCCTCAAATGATTGAAGAAACCGTAAAATTGTCGCAATTTTCATGATTTTTTTTTTGTGTAAGAAAATTTCAGTCATTTCCCAGTATATTTACACAAACTGGGTTGAGTTTGATCCTATTTGGGTACATATTTGATAAATCGTACACAGACAATATTATTTCACCTGATACGAGTTGTAACATCAACATAAATACACCTTCAAGATGTTTGTTGGGGCCTGTTGATGTGTCTCACGTGCTAAATCGCCTGACTCGCATTCTTAACATCTGACATAAACAATCGTTCAAGCACATGGATCACGTTTTATTATTAAACAGATTACTTTCAACGCCAACACAACAACAATAACAACATAGGGACTAAATTTCTAGATAATAACGCTTCTAATTCGTTACATAACCAATAATCACTATAATGATGTCGTTAATGATGGATACAATTCGGAAAATCGCACCGTTTTCTATCGATTCAAACGAGTCGTATTCCGCTACGGTTCCCATCGCTTAACTAGTATTAGTCCTCGAGATTTAGACAACTGTTAAATTTTCGATCACCGACAATAGCAACATCTGAACGAAATAAATTATGTTGTCTAGATTGTACGAGTAAACAAAATAAACATCAGGTAAATTATAGATTTCGAGATAAATAAAAACTAAATTATCCAATTTCTCTATAAATTTCAACTAAATTCACATTTTGAACAGTATAAACCTGCCAATACGATAGATTCGGAATAATTTGAAAAAATTCGTCCTCTATGCGGAAAGTAACATGTAAACATGTCTTTTATATCCGATCGATGTTCACATCTTTATCGTGCTTCAGTTGACATTCCGCTTGAATGATCCCGAATAGGCCTGAAAATTCTCTATGGAGACAGAGAAAAAGGGGCGAGCACGATTTCAACTCCCTTATTATAATAAGTCGCCTATATTTATCAAATCTTATTAAATTCATATTTTGTTATATTTTATTATTACAATATCTAATCCTAATTAGAATCTCCACCTCAATTTTTGTTCTATTATAAGTCCGACATTTATTCGGTCGATATCAGTAAGTTGCAGGCCGGGGTTTAATACTATTTGCAATTAAGACAGTCAACTTTGAACAATAACGCCGCAGGTCTGGAATTAGAGTCGGTAATGGCGGGGGCCACATTACATTAAAATTTGAGACCAACGTTGACGATTTTGCAGGAATTTTAATTGTTTACAGTATATGAGTATTCTAGCAGGAATGAAGACGGGTTGTCTATTTGTCTCGACTATTATAAATGACATTTCACAAATATTCATTAAAATTATTATGCTCGAGTTCCATAAAGTTTGTTTAATTAATGGAAAGATACGAACAATTCCTCTATAATTTATTCAAATCAACAAATTATTTATTCAAGTTCAGGATATATAACCGATATTTATCTGTCATTATAACTTTTAAAATTGCCATTATTGCGTTTTTATTTTTTCATAAATTAATTATAAAAGTTCTTGTGCATATTATTAACTTTAGCGAGCTCTAGTTTTTCTTTTACGAACAAACAAATGATAAAAACTCATAGTTTATATATCAAACAAAGCAATTAATTCAAATGGTGGTTTTATTCCATTAGAAAAGCTTAAAGCTTATAATCAAACAAAAGAATCAATAAATTATTACTGAAAACTTTGAATTCAAGTATTATTCAAGAGGCAAACTTTTAAGCTCGAAATGTAACAACAGCACCGTTCAATTTTATTGTTGCATACAAGGATATCTAGTCATTTTAAAGAACTGAATGTGCAACGAATAAATTTTCATGTTACTATTCGTGTTTTAACAAAAAAATTAATTATACATAATTCACAAACGATTCAATCAATCGATTGCGAAACGAATACTTCTACTTCTCAATAAAAATGAAGCGATTGATATCAAATATTGTAGACATAGAGCTTTTTTTTCGATCCCGTTTCCTGAAACCGAAATCATTTACAAAATTTTAGATCACATTTAAATTGGAACAATAAGGAGATCGAAACTTATATGACGATCAGGACAAACTCTGAATTGGATTAATTGATTTGAATTTATTGGAAAACTGAATCGATATTCACAACAATTTTGTTCAACAAAATCGAACATATAGTTTATTCATCTTTGAAAGTTTATATTAATTATTTATGTAAATGGAGTAACTTTTCGAGAAAAGATATAAATAAAGTAGCAACAGAGAAAAGGTACACTTCACCGAACTTGAATGCAAGTTGCAAAAATACTGTTTGTTCTCCAATTAAAATTTTATTTACAATAAAAATACGATAGATGAATTTAAAAAGAGCTCCATATATTAATAATAATGATAAATTTCTTGAGGCTATTTCCCCTAAAAAACAAAATCGCTTCTATAATTGAGATTTTATCGTGAATGATATAATAACGTTACGGAATTGGGGAATAAAACAGGATTGTTGTAAACAAAAAATAAATTACAAGGCACCCCCTAGCAATTGACAAAGCGATAGTTCGTAACAATATCCCTATTGTGAAGAAGATTTACAAATCTTTACTAAATAAAATAAATCTGTCAAACTATATAAAAATGTTATTTTTTTTTTCCGGATATAATGAAATCGTTCATACGAACATAGATTCACAATATATAACATTAGCTAAAACTAGACAAAAAATCAATCGATATCCTTTTAGGATTTCTACAATCAAATCATCAGTCTAGAGTCTAGAGTATCCCCACCAAAATTAAGAGGGGATAACTCCATAGCTTCACTTGGAGGAGTTTTCTCTAAAATGAAACTGTAATCTCATAATCTATATTTTTATTTTGTAGGGGGGATCGCGCAATTTGAGCCTCGCTTGTTATCAATAATTGAATCTTAATGGAATTCAATTATTCAACATACAAGTTTTTTAATAATTCGCTTTTAATTGATGTCGAATTCTTTTGGCTGTCAATCGATTTCAATCTAAATTGTGGTAATTGTTACAAAACAATAGAAATAAATATTTAAAATCCGTTGATTGCTGATTCACAATTAAATTAGATTTACATTGTGAAAATGAATGAATTATCTGTTTGTTTAATATATTTTGTTTATTGTTTATTTTAAAATAACAGTACATATGGTCCACTATGGGATTATTTAATTAGTTTATTTACATTGATATATATGATTATTCAACAATAATTAATTAGATTGGAATTTCGAATAATTTTGTTGTGGAACAGGTAGCAAATTATATTACTTAGTTTAGTATTTTCATAACAAATATCATTATATTACTGCCATTAGGCATCCCAAAATGCTAATGGAAGATATTTATACGCTTATAGCTTCACATTAAAACTCCCAAATATACATAAAAAAGGAAACATTGGAAACGAGATATATCTATATTGTAGTCATAACCTAAAAGTCAACATTGTTATTAAGTAGCATTATAGAAATTTCAATAAAATATCCATAATATTTGTGCTCTACTGAAAGCTTAACCATAAAAATTCTTATTTATAAATATATATGGTTATAATATGGAATTTCCTTAAAGCTCGAGATATTTGCGATTTTCTCCACTTAAACGTAATATAGTTATTGGAGCAAGTTTCAAGAGTAAGTAATAACATTTACCCTATAATAGGCGAACCATGTGCTCCAACAATATAATATAAATGTATATGTGTAACATACGATAGTTTGTTCCGACTTTCTACATAACCATAAAGTTACTTTCTAGTTGTTGAAGTGTCGCGACGCCGACGCCGGCGTTACCACCGTCATCATGTAAATACTATTGTAATAATCAGAGAGAAAAGGAGTTCGATAATGCACATAGGGAATCGCAAACACTCCATACTGAATTCTCATAGGAATTCCTATCGGTTGATATTAGCTGCATAATTTCCAACTACACAACAAGCCACTTAATATCGATATAATTGCTCTATAACACATGGAAAACAGATGCTATAAGTTGTTGAATATTTATTTAGTTTTTCGAAAATCAAAATTATTCACAGAAAATTTAGTTGTAAAGGTCTCAATTCACGAATTCGTAAAATTGTGAAAGATGTGGTCGTGATTGTAATTTCGACACTCCTTCAACTCATATCTTCAATCAGATCATCCTGGACGCAAATATTTGAAAGTAATTATTATTTAGGAACTCTGTTGCTATTAAATTTGACATTGGAGAAAATTGAAAATGTGAACAAAAAATCATTGCAACAATCAAATGAAACATAAACCACAATAATAGGAAATATTTATTGGATCGTGATTAAGATTTGAGACAAATTCGAAAGGTATTTTACAAATTTAGTTTGTCAATAAAGGTAATAATTTATTTTATTTTTATTGAAAGGATATTTCAATAATGGAAAGTATAACACATGTTGCGGTTAAGGTCATTGCTGAAATTGTAATTTCCTAATATTTCGTTGCTCAATAATTGTATTTTATCATCAATTCTATTGATTAAAAATAAATTGAGTTCTTAATAATCAAGATCAACCCAATTCTAAGGTCAAGAACTCGATTTGAAATTATAACTACATCATCATATTTGTGATAAATTAAAGTTTCAATAGTAATGTAATAAATTGTAAATTTACGAGGTAGAATCTAATATTAAACCAAAAGCGAATAGAGCATATAATTATAGTGATATATCAATTTATCGTTCACTAGAGAATGCAATAGGGAAAACTTTCCATAAACCTGCCAACGTTCATTATAGCTCACCCCTCTCTTTATCTTACCGCCCCCTTTGAATATACTTCTCGTTTTGTACTTTTGACTTTATAATTTTTTGAAAAGTTCCCAATAGAAAACCGAGAATCTTTTAAAATGGGGTAATGTTGACAGTAACCAGTCAACCTAAAAATTGGACGAACGGCAGCCAGATGTGATCAGTACAACAATTATTCTAATGTTGGAAAGTTTTTGGCTAACAAATATCCAATTTCAGTGCTTGTTCCTTGAGGATTTCTTTTTTGTTCGTAGTTTCATGGAGCAGTTAGACAAAAAAAAAATGGCAACTATCAAACTTTAATTGACTTGGATAGTGCAATTGAAAGGAATTTAGCTGTAAATATCCAATTTGAATATAAATTAGCTCTGAACGAATCAAAAACTTTACAAAGGAAAATTGAATTCTTCTATCACCAAAATGTAGGCGTCACAAAATTAGGCATCTCTCGCTAATTTACAATGAAGTCAATCTGAATATTGAATACCGGAAGATTATGCTTCATTTTACGAGTAGACTCGAAAATGATTGGTTGGAAGAGTCTCCCAAGACAACTCTTTGAATATTTATACAGCTTCTTTCTTGAGGATATTGATTGAGGATTTAGTAGAAGAATATTTCCGGAATGGGAAGAGAACAATGAAAAGTTTGGAACATCTTTCATTGTTAATTGGTAAGTAAAAAAGAAGTTTGGAGCGATCATTGCAACTTTTAATTAGGAAAACAAAAGCCTCAATGTAAGTCTTCTTCTATTTCCAAAGATGACCGTTGATTTCTGATCAATAAGGAGAGAAGTGATCTTTGGA
Organism: Stenodera caucasica; assembly: GCA_037414795.1. Taxonomy (NCBI): domain Eukaryota; kingdom Metazoa; phylum Arthropoda; class Insecta; order Coleoptera; family Meloidae; genus Stenodera; species Stenodera caucasica. Next base: position 98,522 of record JAZBGZ010000052.1, read on the forward strand.
AGAAGATTCAAGAGTGCTCTATCTCAGAACGGATCAATATTTGAATCAGCTAAGGAAATGAGCAGCTTGAGTTTTAGGAAAATAGGAGCCTTAGTCAAGGATAACTAATCCATGAAAGAAGATTTGAGGATGTTCCTCAGTTCTATTCACGAGTTGGTATCCAAGAAAACTTAAAGATCAGATTGATCTGCAACCGCTATAATCGAATAACGAAGCTCCATCTTTTTTTATTGCAAAGGTTGTTTACATTATCATCTCAAATTTATCAGTATAACGATACCTTTCGTCGCACATATTTGACTAGTTTCTTTTTTGACATACTCATATGTAAATGTTGTATGCTGTCGCAGAAAGATAATCCAAGCGGAAAGTGTAAAATTGTTCCGCTCGGTTGGATTTTGTTGAATATCAATCAAGTAATAGAATAAGTAATCTCTCGTCATATTTCAAATTCTTAAACATACAATTGATATACGGGGGAAAAAATCAATTGCAAAATATATATTCGATTTTATCCAATAACTAAACGTAATTTCCTCATGGATTGATGCATCTTTCGATGTTCAAATGTAGCTTAGAGTACAGCTTCTAAAAGTTTATTTTTGGAAAAAATATTCAGATTAGCTATGTTATAAAGGACACCCAGTATATGAAGGAAACTAACTAAATAAAATAAACCGAATATATGCACGTATGTAAATCACTTGTCAAGATCTAAGAGATTATGTTTGAATATATTGCAAATAGAAACTTCACTATATAAGTTTATAAAAGAACTGTTCGAGTAATGTATGTTAGTATGGGACAAGTTTTATATGAAAAATGCCATCCTGTAAATTTTTCAACATAAATTGATGATATTTATTTTATAATAGAATTTTGAATATAACTAAATCCAACAACAATTGATTCCAATCATATCACAGGTGTATATTGAACTATTGTTCCATTCAAAGAGACAACTATTCCAAATATCTTTTGATCAATGAAATTAATTTAAATCGAATATAATAGTTGACTTTCAATAAATATTATTATTTGATTAATAAAACCACTATAATTGGATTTATTTCTAATTAAGTTCCACGTATTTCCGAGTTAAACTTTGTTAAAATTTCTGGTTAAACTCAGCTCAAATGCAACATCGAGGAAAACTTGCAACTCGTGCATAGTAAAAGGCCAAGTAATTTCATTATAAGACCCAATAGCAAACATACAGTCATGAAAAAAAAAAATAAATTGAATAAACAAAAAATTTCAGAATTATGCTAAACTTTGTGTATATTTTTCATTTCAAGAAATAAGAAATTTTTTTACATTCGACGATGTTTTGTTGTTGGTTCTCTAATAAATGAATTGAAAATTGTAATGT
>JAZBGZ010000052.1:99931-110459 GCA_037414795.1 Stenodera caucasica
TTTTTTCCGATTCGAATCCAACATTTTTCTTTTACATGTTCGTGAATTATATCGTGATGGTGAGTTTAATTTTTATTATATTGCGATCCAATCATTCCTGGCACGTCTGTTGTTCGAAGAAAACTAGCACGCAATGAAATTTTAATTATTGTATACATAACACCACGACAATTTTTTCTATCGAATCTTATGATTCATCGTGGAAATGTCTCGCTAATTAAGAGGGAAAAATTGAAAGTCTGACACATCACCCAAGAAGGTTCTTGATGAACAAAAAACTCTAAGGACGAGCTAACAGTTTGGATGTAAGTAAGCCTTCCGAAGTTTTCTGAGCAATAAAGAAAAAATGACCTTTGAGAAAATTTAAGGAGGATGCTCCATCTCTGCTCTCATCATAAAAGCTACGATCAACAGACAGTCATGTAAGCATTCTCTTTTCGATTTGGAACCTTCAAAGATCGACAGCTCTTGATCAGTATAATTAAGGCTCGAATGCTCGAAGAAATGCCACTTCTCCTTTGAGATCCACATCATATTCTAATTAATCCTGGAATATTGAAGTAGCTCGAGGGGTAATATTTGAATATCTAGATTCTCCATATAATATATCTCAACTATTGCTCTCCGTTTAGATGAGACGTGTATAGTTCCATATGATCTCCAATCTAGATCTAAACAAAATTTCAAGCTTTCCCTCTGGCATATTACTCTCGTCTATAATCCGATAGTTTCATTTTTATTTTGCACATTTCTTCTTCAAATTCCTCATCCAACTCTCAGTAGAATTGCAACCTCAATTACGTATAGAATTCTATTGTTCTCCATCATCAATTAAATGACGATTATTCAAGTTGAACTGGCAACAAAGTTGCGTTACTTGGTATTGTAAACATAAATGGGAAACACTTATGAGAAATCTCTTTAAAGACATCGGCTTTTATTATACGTAAATTTAATTTGTAATAAAATCTGGCATAGAGGGATTCGAATCTTTCAACCGTTAACTTGTAATAATACCGCACGAAATGAATTTAACCTATTACTAAATAGTAACGTTTTTGGGGCATGATTCAATTCCTTTAATGAAAATATAGATTTTCTAATGGCAATCAGCAGGATTATAATTCAATCTATCGGATTGTTGCAGTCAAATAGGATTATCGATAAATCCTATATTTGATCAAGTGAAATATTGCCAATTTTAAATTGAAGAAGAATCGGAAATTATTGAGGAAATAACAAATATGTCTATGACAGATTTCAATAAGCTTATTTAGATATTAATTAGAAATTTCAAGTTTTAATTTAGATTGAAAGTAGAGGAACTTATCGCAATTTCCTTCACTTTGAGACGACTTCTATTGACGTAAAGCCAAAAAAACTACCAACTTCAACTTAATTTGTATATAGAGGCAAAAAAGCTTTTAATTTAGATACATCAAGTTATTTACTAAAGTAAGATGCAAATTACAGCTTTAATCAAAAACAAAGTAATCTTCCACTACTACCATACCTTATTCGTTGTAAAATGTACAATATCTGTACCTAGTAGGCGTGACAATCACCAATCATTTCATTTTCTGAAAAGAGATCGAATTTGATTGGCGAATGACAGCTTCAAATGCCGCCTATGTAGCTCCAAACTCGAATCGACTATAGTGACTGTCGAATAAACGAAACGTTCTGTGAGATCCATCCATCATTTATTCCACTCTAATCATTAACAATTGATCAAATCACAGAATCGTTGATTCAATTGAATTGATGTCGTCATTAATTATTTATTGGAACAATCGGTGACATTTTTCTTATTGTTTCAATAAACTTTAAACTAACAACGTCTCTTAGAATTGTGATTATTTTTTCAATTATTGAACTGAATCGATTTCTATTGTCAAATATACAAGACCGTTTTTTTTTTCTACTGTGAAATCCTTTCGATAATCCTTCGTTGTCGTGTTAAATCCAATAAAGTGGGTAGAATTAGAATAATTATATCTATATTGTGACCTCGTTCCAAGTCGCACCTAAATTTATTTTGATGATTATCCGAATTCTCTATACCCTCCAATAAATTGATTGTTCCGTTTCATCCTAAATAATGACTGTAATGTATATATGGAAGATATTTGGAATTTACAATATGACTAATCTCAATCAAGGCCTACTCAATTGAAATGCCATCGATCGATTCACAAATTGTACGATGTAGAAACTCCTAAAGATCATCAACAATAGGTAAAATTATCGGATCTTGTACAATCATGGATAATGTGTGATCATTAGAGGATTACAACAGAAAAAAATGAACGTCATGATGATTTTACTGAATTCAAATAGTTGATTTAATAGGATCCGTCAAGGATTCAATGAAGTTTTATTTATAATAATCTGTCGACAACATAATTCTTATTGTAGGACATAATCTTGTAATTTAAATTGTCATTGTCGCATTGTTTAAAATTAAAATTATAGAACAAAAGCAGAATGTAAAGGCAAATTATTTTCTATTGTTGTATTTAATCCTGTATTGTTTGTTTTAAATTTCTACAATTCCTCGATGAACCTTATCAATTTTTCCTGCTATCCACTTTGCTAAATTAATTTTATTATTATTATTATTCTCTGTCAACTTTGCAGTTGTCATTTACCGTTGATCCGAGATTATTTCGTCGTTGAATAGCCCATTGAAATTAATGAAGTCATTGTGAAAATGTATAAATTCGTAGGATAAAACTTGAATATACAAAGAATACTTATAGTATTGTCCCTAATTTGCATAATATGACTATATGCATACAATTTAATAGTAAGATTTAAATACGTTTTCAGTTGTGTCACCTTATATTCCTAACACTAAAACTAGTTGACTATTTCAACCCTTTAGAATATCGCCCTTTGGATTTAGTCACAACAATTCTCTACCATTTATACTCAAATATATAACACATGGGGTGTTATTTCTAAAGACCAAATTTACATATTTTGTTGGTAACAGTTGAATACGGCAAATATTAAAATGGATCGAATGCCAGATTTTATAGCAATTGAATTTTCATCGAAATGTCTTGGTTTGATTACCGGGCTCCAATCCGGATTTGTTTGTAAAATAGCGGAAGTTATACACCCCAGAGAAATCTAATTCAATTTCTTTCATATATTTTTATTTGTAAAATAATCGAAAGAAAAATAATCAACGAGAATCAATGTTTGTTGTGATGAAAATTTGTTCGTTCTCAAATAAAAGAAAATTAATAAAGGGAGTTTTATTGAAAAACCGGGACAAAAAAAAAATATCCGAGATGAATAGAATCGAAATTCAAATAACTTGAAGTTATTGAAATAACGGATAAAAATAAATTATTAAAATACGATATGAAAGAGCTTCGAAAATTTTACAATCGACAAGGAAAATGAAGAACGACAATTTGCGATTTTTTTCAGTTTTGGTTGCAAGCGAAATAATCACCATCGTTTCTGATCGATATGATCAAATGTTGGAAATGTTGAGTCTCAATCTTGTTAATTCAAATCAATATTCCATGGCATATTTGAATTGTGAAATTGTTAAAAAAAACTCGGAATAACTGGCAATTATTGTTGGAGTTGAAAACGTGTACGAGTTTAGCTTGCGATTGTTGTGATTTTCGGCACAATAATCACTGAATAGTCCCGATCAATTGACGACAATTTGAATTGAAGCATTCACTAATCGATATGTGGTCAAATCAGGAAATTGACAACCCCTCGAACTCGATTATTGATCAATTGTTTATGTTGTGATCATTACAAAATGATTACGTTAGGATGTTCCTTTCTATTATTGCATAACAGAAGCTGGATTGTTTTATTTAGTTTTGTGGTGGAAAAAAATTTATGTTTTTCAGCACGATTTTCGAGTTATATTGATTATTGTTGGATGATTGGTGTGAAATAGCAGGTGTTGAAGATTCTTTCCGCGATTTTCTGTCACGTACTAAATGAAATTATTAGTTTTTATCGACCTAAACTTGTTGTATAAACTTCAAGACTAATATTTGTTGTCATGCATACATGTCAGCATATCTAAAAACAAAATTACTATCATTTCACTTCATTTGTTAGCATAATTTTTTATTTATCAAATTCCACATTGCAACGATCCTTCTTGAAGGTGTTGGAACATAGAGAAAATCTAGATATATGTCTGGATCCTGTACATTTTCCAGTCCTTTCCAAAATCCGCCATATATTTTAATTAGCGTCCCCTTTTATTGTACTTGGACAAGATTTATAATATACCTCTCATATATTGTTTTGTTTCGACGATAATAAAAGAAATAATCACAAAAAAGTGGATTCTCATCAAAGTAATACGTGAGAGAAGAAAAACAACTGAACTTATTTCTAGTATCCCACCCAAAATTCTACCTGTCCATTTACGGTAACAATACGATCAGAATTGTCACTTCCCCTATAGTAACAAGCATGCTTATCATCTCGACATTGGACCTTTACCCGCTTAGTTGTCTATCTCCTTTTCACTTTCAACGTAATACTACAAATGAACCCTTGTCTATTTGGCATAAAATCCGTACCAACATCAATATAATCAATTTTGTCACTTCCCCTATTCCATCATCTGTAGCTCAATTGGAATTTTCCCATAAATGAAACAATACCTTGAACGATGCAAATATTCACAAATAATTCGGATAATATGGGGAGCCATTATAAACTTTTTGAAACTGGAGGGAATTTTTCAAGGAAGTCTTTGTTAACTTTAATTCACATCAAATCTTCTAGTAGTGAAGCATTTTTAGTGTGACAATTACCCGAAAGGAACAAATTCACTTCGCTCATTAAAATCCATTCGGTTAATTTAAAGCCAATATTGAAGGTCTTTAATGAGTACAATACATCGTAAAATTTACATAGACGTGTTCTAATTTCTAAGGAAATTGCCAACTTTAATGATGCTTCTATTACATTTCGTTTGTAACAGGAATTTACATTTGAAACTATCCAATATTCTTTTGTCCATCTATCTTTCAACTAAACAACAAGAAAATGAGAAGCCTCAATTAGATAAATTCGTGCATTAAATAATAAAATTGAAGTTGATGGAATTGTCACAGAATATTAGACTATAATGATAATGATGATGATACTGTTTCTAAAATCGTATCTCTAACTGAAACAATCTAAACGTACTAGAACTAATCTAAATGTAGAAATTCAACGGTCATTTGGGAAAGCCGGATTATCTGCTTGATAGTTGCCTATTTCGTTGTTTTCCGGTGAACGATGAGGACCACACGCAACCCTCAACAATCTCCCCGAACATCAAGCTATAATATCGTACAATAGAGATGGGGTCTTCAGTCTCAAATAAACTCGACTCGATGAAATCCGAAAAATATAGAGAAATCGAGTTTTGAGGTTTTTTGCAGATGATTATAGCGGACTCTATATAAGATCCTGTATGGTAATGAAGATGAGGTCCTTGAGGATTCTCTGAAAGGCCGCTCCTGTGTTATATGCGTGTCTACTTCTAGTAAGATGAAGCCTTATTAGCATTGCAAATATAAAAGATATATATTTATATAGAGAACGGTTACAGTGACTGTGATCCTTTTGTCGGCACTGTTGCTTTATAAATTCAAATTCAAAACGAATAACTAGTTAAATTCCATGAAATTCAATATTCGAATTAATAATGGAAAAATTGAAAAAAAATTACGGTTTCTGAGGGTGAATTGTATCTTGTTTTGTTGAATTAGCAAATAAGATCGACCTTCCTCTCTCATCCATCAGTACAAGCATAACAAGATTGCTGAATGTGATAGTTTGAAATTTACGACGACGGTATGTCAAGGAAATAAGAAACTGTGAGTAAGATAAAGCACGATTCAGTACTATGTCCTTCGCTATCGTGAATCCCCCAACCCCTTCTATATTGCAACTAGACTAGTTGTACGATTTATTATTTTTTCTGGCCTCAGGACAAATCTTCAACATACATTTTTACCCTTTTTTTTTGTTTTATTCATTTTTAGAGTTGAATTGTTATCAATATTATTGGACTCTCTTGTTTGATTATAATTGAGTAATAGAGGGAAAAGTCTCGATTTGTATTATTGTGAAATTATACAAGGGTGGGGATTTGTACAATTTATGGAATAATTCATGCTTTTATGGAGGCTTGCGTGACATTGATGGTCTGTCATTAGAATGAATTACTTTGTGTGATTCTAACAGGAAAAGTCACAATAGTAAAGATGCCAATTAAAGTAATCGGAATTTATATGGAAACTTGTTGCCGACTATTATCGCCAACATCTTTATTGTCTTCTAAAATACCTCTTTAAAATCGTATTTCTATCGAAAATCAAACTAATGATACTGAATTCTATTAAAACTAGATTATAGTTTTCCCCATTTATTAAAATAATGGCTAACAAGTCAGTTTTTTTTTGTTCGAATTTACTATATTTAGGCACGGTCAAGTTAATCGAACTATAAAATCTTGATTATAATGGCTGTATTAATAGTTTATTACAATAGTGACGACCGGAATTTAAACCGATTCCTTTCCAGTTCATTATCCTTATCACAACGTACTAGATCTTATGAATTGGTCACAATGACCATCCATTCTATACGATCAAATGACCAGACAGACTCTACTTTACAGTAAATCACAAATAAAATCGCCACTTTAACAACGATTACAATAATAAACTTTAAATCGAATAACGTTATTGACGATTTTATAAATTATGTGAAAGTGGCTGGAATAAGTGCCAAGTAAAGCTCAAAAACCAACAGCTTTTGCACTTCTTTGATGAAAAAGAGAAAAAAAAAACTGGCACGTTTCCAAAACTAATTCAATAAAGAATAAATTTCTGACGATTATAAGAATCTTAATTAATTAATTCAGTTTGAGCTCAAATTAAATGGAGCTGTGTAGACATCAAAGAAGTTATCACTTTTATTATCAAATACGGGACATCATTAGTGGAAGAATAATTTATAAATAGAGGTGTGCATTCAGATGATGTTGAATTAGAAAAGGATTCATGATTCTGTGATATCTTATACGGGGAAAATAGAAGATTTTTCAATTAAGAAAAAAGTGAAAATATCCTCAAATTGTTCGGGATTAGGATAGAAAGGCTATTTATAAGATATTATTGGGGGCGATTCGCTTTTTTTCTTCTTCCAATACTTTTTTCGATAGTCTATAAACTCTGGATGATACAATAGAGAGAAATTGGAGTTTTTTCTATCAAAAAATGAGAAGTCAATTAACATTATGTCTACAGGAGCTTCTGTACGTCCAAACTAGAGCTTATTCTCTAAACTGGCATAATCCGATTGATTTTTTAATACATTTTTGTACTTATTAAAGGCACGAGAAAATGTGGAAAAACTGTGCCTTAGATAGGAGCAATTTTCCTGGAATTGGCACTAAATTTTTAATAATCAGTCATTTAAGTTTATTTCGCGTTGGCGGTTGCGAATTTATTCCAGACCACTTTTCCAGTCATTTCTCTCCCATGATTAAACAAAATTTCGAAAATACTACTATAGAAAAATTATTCCATCTCTTGGGTTGATTTGGTTTTTTATTCCATAAATTAACGACATATACCACCCTCGAATTTTTCGATTGTGAATTAAATAGAAATTAATGGAAATAACTGGAAAAAATACAATATAAAGAAATATAATTTGTTTTTCTGGAGCTATAATAAAAAAAATACCGGTTCAAATTTAATTTGATATTTCTACAACAGAAAAAATTAAATCAAAGTCGCAAAAAATATTTATACCTTTATCTATAAAAAAACTTCTGCCAATAAAATAAGTCAAAAGGAGTTCTCTACCGAGTTCAATGTTCCCAAAATGATCGAAATATTTTCGGTCGTAAATAATAATTCGTGAAAATTTACAATTTTAAGCAAAAAATTTTTCAATTACCATGCGAAAAATTTACAATTAAAGTCTCGTAATATTTTCAATTATCATCTCCTACACAATGTTTTACGGTCATTTTGAGTATATTCTTCATTAATAAACGATGTAACAAAATCCACCTGTAATTAATCATCACATAGCTTAAAGTGTAGATTAACATTTCAGCACAACACAGAAATAAAATTCATCTCGTTTTTTCTTTTTTCGCGAGAGAGGTGAAAGAAAATATAACCTATTTCGCTAAATTTCTAACAACAAAAACTATTGACGATAAACTTTCGTATAAGTTCATCTGAAATGTAAGGCATCATAAACACTTGATATTGTTGAGTGAATGTTTCATAGTTACAATGATGATGATGATGATGATGATGATAATACATCAAGTGTATTATGTTGAGTTGTGAGAAAAACAAAATAATCACCCTTATTATCTGCTTCAACCTTTAAAAACTGCTATACCACAATTAAAGAACACTAAACACTCTCCATTTTGTAGAGAATAATTTGACCTGAAATCGCCCAAGATGGTTGTTGTTTTGTTGGAATACTTGATAGTAATTTTTTTTTTATAAGACTGCTATAATATATGTGATTATTTATAAGTTGGAATATTCAAGGATATTGATTCGGAAAAATCTTTTAATGGATATTGTTGAATCGTCTAACGATTTTAACCTTCTGAACTATGGTAATTTTTCTATCAATAAACCATTTATTATGGACGATTCCATCAAAACGAATTAAATATAAAGCTCAATCATTGATTTTCATTCACTTTATAATTATAGTTGGTGATTTTTAAATCGAATACAACACTAATTAAAATTGATTGGAATCAAGCCGGATTAATATCGCTCAATTATTACATACGATTAGAAATAAATTAGTTATAATCATATAGATCAATATAAGAATAATTAAAGAGCCTTGTGCTGAATTTTAATAGGTTGAATTGTTGATAATTGTTATTATTGTTGATAAAATTATTCGACTAAATAAAAACGGCTACAGCAAAAGATAATTACATTGTATGTAAGTATTAATTAAATTATTGCATTGTACACCAGCTGGCATCGTTCCATTTATTCAACAAAAAATTAAACTGAATTTAATTATAAAATATTCAAAAAAAAACAAGAATTTATATATGATATTAACAATTGAAAATGATCACAAAATCACGAATTCATTGCCGGCAAATTTTCAGCTAGTTCCATTAATATTCATTCTACTAGCGTTTGTGTATTTTTCATGAAATTTCCACATTTTCAGCAAATGAACAAATTATTGTACAATTTTTTCAGGCTTATGTAATATTTACTCAGTTTTCCAGTTATCTTGTCGAATGTCTCACGTTTTCAGCATGTTTTTTTATTAATCAGATATTGTAATAATTTTCGTAGAGTGGAGTCTGGAAAATTGTCTCTAGTTGGGGATTTTTGTAATATTATTTGACTGTTTTAGAGCCATTTGTATAGGTATTGAATTTTGAATAGCGGTTTTATAATTCAAATGAAATCGGCAAATTGTAAATTCACATCTAGTTTGACTGAAAACTGTTTTTTCATATTTTTAATATTCACAATATTTTACATATTTTTCGGTTATAAATGGAATTTAACAGTTGAAATACTGCATACCAATAGATTTCTATGTAAAATTGTAAATTTGCTCTTTTCAATTTCGTCGTTAGTTACTATAATTGTAACTGAATGTAATCCACTAACAATAATTTTAATTAACAACTGAATAATTTCAAGACAGCTCTGTTTTTTGAAAATCTCGATCATTTAATATATCGAGTGTAATAATAGCTTGTTCAGTTTTGCTGAATAAACTTCATATCAATAGGAAAAGTTTCTAGTGGTTCGGTAATTTGTTTCCATCGAGAATTTGCAACAAAGCTTGATATATTAAACTACTTCTATAACTCGGTTAGATATAATGGAAATAGTAATGGGAGGTAATACAACAAACAGGACCCAAGATTATACCGTTTCTATAAAACAAAAGGTGGATATTTCTATATAGAACTGTATAATAAATTTAATATTATTATTATTTTTCAAAAATATGTCCCATAAAGTGTCGTATTAAAATAATATTAAGTAGAATTCTCGAGCGTGTTACGAATTCATCGCCGATTTTCTTTTTTACTCTACTTCGTCCTACCGCCGGTGATTCTTCATAAATTTTTGTCACTTATTCAACAGCTGGTAATGTTCACAGAATCCTGCATTTACCGCATGGACAACAAATTTTCCACTCTCCCTCTTGTTATTTTCCCCTCAATTTTCTCCATCAGAATCCTACCCTTTATTTTATTTCTCTTGGTAATAATTTTTTCGATTTTTCCAAATATAAAACTGGTGTTTGATAAATTCTGATTAAACATTTATTCAGTGGAATTTTTTCTATACAAATATATGTTTTTCTCCACTTGTCAACTCAAGTGGCATGATGTCAGTCGTAAATTCAAAGTACTCCCCCAGGCCCTATTCTTCCCACATGTTCATAAAAATGAAATATTGAACGAGTACGCTTTTAATATCACTGACTATTT
>JAZBGZ010000053.1:10112-37262 GCA_037414795.1 Stenodera caucasica
TGTTGTTTTTTTCTCGATTTTATTATACTACATGGAAAACCCTTAAATAGAAACAGTCGAAAATCGGCACCCCTATATTTATTTATTATAGTATGCACCAAACATATGAAAATCACAAAAGTACATTTAGCTTTATGTACGCAATTGTGGCGGTGGAGCAAAAATGGGGTAGTTTAACATAGAAAACATACATCCAAACGTTCATGCCAAAAATTCAATATGATTTTTACCAAAATCATCATACATATGCAAAATGGTCGATTGGGCGAATTGTTTGATCGACAAAAAAAAAGGGACAAAAATGACCATCGGCTATCGATTCTATTTGGTCTCTGTGAGGGGTGCAAAAAATCACAATTGTAATGTAAATTAAACAATAATTCTAATTTTGATAATAAATTACCTACTAACTAACTGGATGATGGTTGTCCCAAAAAAATTTGGGTTGTGAACAAAAAATTCAGGGTGACAATAGAAAAAAAATTGAAAACAATACACAATGTTTGTATCAAACCCTTTATTGTTATTTCTTTTTTTTGTTGATTTAGAACAACTTTACAATTACGCAAGATATACCGAGATATAACCGCCTCTAGTGTACTTCAATAACCGAAAAATACCAATTGTTTGTTTTTTTCGACTATAATAATATTAATTTTTTTTTATTTAACTATTAACGGCGTAGAACCGATAAATCAATTCGCTATTGTTTCGACTAGGGGATGAAGCTTCATCATCTATGATAAGACACGTCTAGATCATTTATTAAAAACAATAGTGTCAAGTTTATTTTTTTTTGGTAGTTACTAGATGGATGAAACAGGAATCAGGTTGTAGGGGCGAGATTCGGACGTTTCTAGGGTGGACATTCGGTAAAAATTCACAAAAAGGGGACACGCGACCTATTTTTTCCTCTATACATAATATTGAGGGGTAATAGAAGACTATTGACCTAATGTAATATCGAATAATGTCCATTCGTTTTTATAACAGCTGTGGGATAATTCTGAAAAAAATAGGGGTGCACAAAATAACAATTACATCAACAAAACTACAATATTCTTATAATAATTCCGGTTCATTATCGTTTTCAGCTATGGAATATTTTGGATAATTTCGAAATAAAATATAGAATTGTTGGGAATTAATATGATAGAAATTTTGGACATCCCTGTCCCGTTATTACAATAATCATTTGATACGACAATTGTGCAATACAAAAAATCGCCCAAATATTTTATTGACATCACACAATTGATTATCAATCAATTTTATATTGATGATTGATTCGACCAACTTTATTATTATTATGTTATTGTATTTTTGTGATATTTAACAAAAACCCCCTACGCAATATGGAGGAGGATCAACGATGATGATGATAACGAGAAACTGGACACAGTCGAATGGACGAAAAATCAATCATTCCACAAACATTCGACAAGAATAAAGAGAGAAAATTCTCTTTTGTTGTAAACGAACCAAAAATAATATTTTGTAAATTAATAATGAACGACCGGTGTGTGTGTTTTTGATAAGATAACGATGTAAATAGCCGAGCTGTCCATGCCAGACAAGCTGATAACAGTTAAAAAGGCAAATACTGATAACGTAGGGTCACCTACATTCATATAGAAAATACCCGTACATTATAAATTTCCGTTTTAGAAAATTTATATATTACTAAACGGTGGTTGTACAGTTGTTTCATTAAATTCGCCTTAATCCATAATTTCCAACAGAAGCACTGAATTTTCAACTCAATTACAGTGTAATAACTGAAAATTGATAACGTGTAAATCGAAAAAACGGGGAGCAAGTCGAGCAACAGGTGTTCAAATTTAAAATTTCCCTGAAAATGACGGAAAAATAACGTTCTTTTTTTCTAAGCCTCTAACAATTTTTCTAACGTACAAAAATTGAATATGTATAAGGATCATTGATAATAAATACATAAATAGAAAGATATTAAAAAAAAATAAAAAAAATAAAAACATATAAGTTACCGTGAGAATTTCATAAAAAAATCCTGAGGGTTAGAGAAATGCAAAAAATATTGTTATATATGCAGAACGTTTTTTAACGTCGTAAATTTGAATTAAAAAGTATAAGGCGCACCCCTCAAGTATATATACGCACACCTTAGGGGTGACATTGTGGGAAAAAGCCACCCTTGTACGTTTTTTAGATCTTCATTTTTTTTCTGAACAATTGTGATTAAAAGATGTCATTTATAATTTATGCTAATTTGACGACAAAAAAATCAAAACTATAAATCGTTGGTAATTTTTCACGATTTTTTACTATCAACGGTTGTAGAATAACAACAACCAAAAAAAAACAAACTGCCTAACATCTCTATAATTACTATTAAATATTAATACAAAGTAACTGAAATTACCGGTATTTCTTTTTTTATAATTCGCCATCTAGTATTTTTCAACGAACTAATCTAGATACTTCTAGTGTGTATTTGCAGCGCGGGAAATTGACACCAATCATGATCGAGCCCGAATGACGTAATTATTATACGTTTTTGAATTGTATTGGTTGTAATAAAGGCGGGAAATTTATTAGGATTGATCAAGACTATTAGATGCGATTATTATTTTAATAGCGATAATTAATCCAATTAAGACTCGTATTGTGGCTAAATAGATGATAAGTGATGGAAAAAAAATTATTTACATAAGCAAAAGTGTCCCCCCGTATTTTTTTTGGTCTGTGTATGTGGACTGAATCCTTTGTGCCCGCATAATGGACCACGGTAGACCAGGTGCGACAAAAAAAACCCTTTATATGCGGGACATTTTAAATGATTTATACTTTTTTTTCGGTATATACTGCGTTCATTTTTTATTTTGGCATGTGCTTAAATTAGACCCTTAATCTCAAACAAAAAATCACTTTTATAAACTTGACATTTGATACTATTCAAATTAATTAATTCAATACAACTCGTATTTATCGTGTATTAATTACAAAAGCCGAGAGAGGATTCATTAAATATAGTGCGGAAGATGCTGTAGGCCAGTTGACCTCTGGCCGATAATCATGATGATAATGGAGAGATGAGAATAGGAAATATCCCTCCCCTCATCTATTGAACAACCTAATACATATATTAAAAAGATGATTTGATGACGAGTTTCATAGGTAGATTATGGATGGATGGATGGATGACCGGCTTCCCACTAGGGAGACGCGCCACGTAATCATCACATCCGCTAACAAACGCCGGATCTCTGTTAATTAACACCGGCTAGTCGTCGACTAGGATAATGGTGAGAACTGATTGTACGCTCGTCGGACCATAGAAGAGAATTAAAATTCTACAACTTGAATTATAATCGTAGAGATGGGTGAAGAACAGACACACATCTTCTTCACTCTCAAAAATATCAACTCTATTCGAGCTAATTAGGAAAGAAAATAGTCCAATAGCTTTTCAGACAATTATCCAGAAGCTTTTATATTCAAATTCATACGTCTAAATCTAGATTTATGAAACTCCTTTAGAGCTGATGCAGAAGCATTTCGAGCATCTTCGAGCAGTTGTCGAAATTTGACCTTTCGAAAAGAGGAGTTAAATCGGGACTGTAAGCTCGATATTGAATCTTTACTTTGTAGCTTGAGTCTCTCTCAATGTTGAGGTTGTGGGATAAACAACCGGCCCTGGTTGTAGTAATTTGTTATTTTTACGTAATCAATCTGGATTTTGTACGGATGGATATCTTTTTTGCTGTTGTTGTTTGGAATTCCTATGGGAACCAATTGTGCATGTTGTATTTGAGATTCCTTTTAAATAAAATTGTTCAAATTCCAGTCTGAAATATACCAATACGTCCTTTTTCTCTATAAACACATAAACAGTCCAGTCTAGTTAACGAGATATTCAACAGCAAACAACAAACAACAATCTGAGAAATAATTGCTGATAAAAGAATGGTCAAGCATTAAAAAGAATGCTTACTGACCGTGCGGCATTACATTAAAGCAATCCAATAATAATTCCGATCTTTTGGTGAAAAAACAAACAAGCTTAAAAATTTGATGTAAAAGTTCTCAACTGTAGAGAAAAAAACGAATAATAAATTTTCCAACGTTCGATTTTTTTTTTGTTTTTGTTAGTGTTGTTGTTGTTGTTTTTGGCAAACAACCAAAAATGTGCAAAATGATTATTATTTGTGTCTGTTGTCGGTCCAATCTACTAAATGGATGGTATAGCGTCTCTGCCCTAAGGACTCCAGACCGGAGGGCTATCTTTATCGAAAGTTTGATCCCTATTCCATTTGGAAGGTCACGTGCATACTATGTTCGATTTATGTAGTTGGTGGAAGTTTGGAAATTGGGGCCTAATCAAGGAGATTCGATTAGGATAGAAAAAACAATTTGTTTTTCCAACGATGCCAGGAATCTTCTTAGTTATTAATCGAGAGAAATTTAAGTATGAGTGGTTTGTGTACTATGGCCGTTGGTCGGTCGGTCGGTCGGTCGATAGGAAAAACTACAATAATTGCAAAGAGAGAACAGAGGTCGGAAATGGTAGGCAGTTCGTGTGTCACGCTGAATGTTTGGTCTCATCATGTGTCACGATGTGAACTCGGCAACTTCGTCGATATCTAAAGTAGTTGACATCAAACATCGTTCTAACAGACCGTGATTTCCACCCACACACCCACACACACACACACACACACACACACAAACATAGATAGGAGGAAATAAATAAAAATTAGACTCTCGACGATCGCCCTCAAACAAGTGATCAATCAATCATTTTTTAGGTGCAGATTGAGGACAGATCAGTGGCTAAGATTTCCTCCCTCTTTCTTTCCAATATTGATCATTTTTCCATATTTATATTTGATAAGAAAGCGAAAAACTAACAATAAGTCAATTTACGTTAATAATTCTTGACAATATGCAATAAATTATATTTGTAGGCCAAGTATTGTTGTGGTTATTTGATTTCATTCATTTTCACCAGATGTATGTGTAAAAATCATTTTTCCATTATAAATCAAATTTGCAACATTATCCATTAAAATTCATAAAAATCTGTGTGGCAAAAAAACTTCGCAAAATCCATGAGAAAGTTTACGTAATACTAAAAAAAAAACTAATGGTCATTCCAAGAAAATAAGGGGGATTCCCGAATAAAAAACGTATCGCAGCATCTGCTTTCTGTTCTTCTACAAATAACAATTGCAATGATAGTTCCCATTTTTTCTTTTTTAAAGTAAAAATCCACAATTCACCTTTATAGAAAGAATCAAAATTGGAAAAATATTACACAAAGATAGATTCAATTCACATAATCGTGAGAGTTGTTAAATGGAAAGTGTTGCTTCGTTGTTGGGAACTATGAGAACTTTGTCAAGATTAACTCTATATCTGACTTTAATATTACAAAAATGTAACACAAATTTAAAATATAGCCAATAAATTCGTTGAATTTGGCAGTTTCAAACTAAATCTCCAACCAAAATCAAAAGACAAGCAATAATAATTAGAATTGAAATTAAAATATTTGATAATTAACGAGATAACTCCCTCTATCTTGAGGCTGTCAAATCAGGACCGGCCCCGCCCAATTTAATATTTCAAAAAATAAAAAAAAAACGATTTTTAAGAATTTTTAGACTCCTAATCCCCATATCTCATCTAATCTCAACAATTTTGGAGCCAAAACTCAAAATTCGAGTGTCGCAAATTGTAATGAGACGTAAAATTTTCGAAATCGGCGATCAAAAATTCTCCAACTTCCAAAAATTATCACAAATCTTTCTTTTATTCTTTAGATAAGGGAGCAACATTCTTCGAAGTTATAGAGAAATTGCAATTTAATTGCCAAAATCAGTAATCTTTCTTTTGTCTAAGAAAAATTTGGAATTTTTTTACCTCAAATTTCGCATCAGAAATTGATATTTTCGCAAAAAAAAAATTAAACTATAAACTATAGTGAAGCCGGCCCTGGTGCCTTAATAGTATTTCACTTCATTTTATTCATGTGTGTTTCTCATAACGACACAATGGACTTGAATCTAGTTAGCTAATTACATTCCAATCTCTTGATATTTTTTCATATGCGAAGAATAGCCTAAAATTGAAAATCTCCATTGATTTCCCATAATATTCATTCAGCCTTCAAGCATTCAATTCCCACTTAAAAACGTAAATCCAACAGAATCATTAATTTTATTATTAAGACAGAGATGATGTTTCGTTAATGACAATAAGACTACTATCCTCGTTATATCCGGGGCAAGATTCACATGATATTAGAATAATAAAACAATTGTAAAAGTTGTGTGTTGATGATGATGATGATGATGATGGAGAGGACGAAGTAGAAGAAGAACGGGCGGCGTAACAATAGAAGAAGTCGTGCGATAGCTCCCACGCAGGCCGGGCCACGGGAATGACCACTGACCCTACAACGACCTCATCCTCGTCCATTCCGGACATCCTCTTTTGTGCACGCAAGGCCACCTCCAAGAACCGGCATTTGCACTTTAACCATATAAAGACTACAATTAACATTTGACCCCGAAAAAATAATGATAATAAACAATAATGATGATCAGTTTTTTTTCAAACAAATTTTTGGGGAAATAGAAATTAAGAGGTGTGTTTTTGTATATCTATCTAATAAATAATTTTATATTTATATACATATTATATAAGTGTGTATTTATGAAAATGTCGGCCCCATGTTGAGAACGTTTAGTATTCTCGACTGTAATGTTCATATTATGCTGCAGAAATGTCTTTTATCCCGATATTATCGCATTTATAATATTCCTTGATTCTAAATAGAAAAGGAGGCGACGCTGAATTATTGCAGTTTGTCTTTGTAGAATTGTTGGGAAATAAATTTGAAAGAAGTGTGCCCATCTCATTTATCGTTGTTAACACTAATATTCTCAAATATGCACTTTCTTTTTTTTCCTATAATTTCTTTTCCAATAGATTTTGGATTATTTTCGTTTAACTACCAATCAATTCGAGAATTTCTCAAAATTCATCAATAAATTCATTGATTTATTGATATTGAAATGAAATATGACAACTTTATTTAGAAAATATTAATGTTTGCTGTAAATTATCATCGTAGAGGCGAAGGGTCGGTGAAAGTTCTAAATAAACCGCTAAGAAATTGGCAGGGTCGGCTCTAAAATATACGCGTCCAATTACATATAATTATTCTCCAATTAATAATTCATGAAATTCAGCATTTACACTAAACTGGTGAAAGACTAGAGGGTGTAAGCCAATACTGATAATTGATCATTTTTAATTTATTCTCATATTTATGGGTGAAAATGGAGGATGAATTTCATCAGAAAAAAAGCTTGTGTTCGGTGAAAATTTTCAATTTTTTCATTAGAAGCGACTATACATAAACTATACATATATTTTCGAGCTTTCTACCATTTTCGCCCCTATAGTTAAACGCAAGTTAGGTTACCTATTATTAGAACACTAGATATTTGCTATCGAGTGAAACAGTTTTATAGTAAGTGTTCAGGTTCGAAACTACATCTGGTACGCCTCCCACTCTTGACGTTTGAGGCGGTTGTCAAAGTAACCGATACAAGACTATTAATTGGTCTGTGATTATTTTTGTTTTTTAATATAAGATAGTAGATGTAGTCTCCAAACTGAACGATCTCTAATATTGATGAATGGCAGATAATGAAGCCGCCCCTGAAAATCTTCACAGCAATATTTCAATTTCTCTATTCATTATAATTATTATTGTCATCATTATCAATATTATTGTTATTATTATTAATAATTGTGTGTGTAAAACTCAACACCACCAAATCTGGTAAAAGATATCCAATCTTCATTCAATTTGAATGACTGACATTTGAAAAGATCGAATTTGATATGTTGAAGAATAAGTACCATTGGTGGTCAAATGGTATTTTATTTTATTATATAGAACCATTCTGGGCTGGGTTTTTTTTTTGCAAAATAATAAAACAAAAATAATAAAAATGCATAACTAGCTACTTATAATATTCCTAGTTTTTCAGGATAATAACAACGACGTTGTTGGAATAAACAATCTCAATATGGAATTCTTGTCTTGTTGTTGTTATTTATTTTTGTTTTTTTTTTGTTCTTTCTCTTTCCCTATATCGTTGTATTTACGTTTCAGCATGTCCATCTGTAGACAAAATGGTTTGTTACGATTTGAGTTTCCGCCCACCAGGAAATTTGCTAATCCCGTAGTATATCCTGCGGTCACGGCTACAATAGAATAAAAATCTCCACATATGTATATATTTCCGATAAAGATAGATAGAGATAGCATACGTACACGCAGCTGGATACATATTGACCTCAAACGTTTTTATACAAGAAAATGTAAAAATCCAACAATAAGGCCATTTATAAATTATCTATGGAGATGGATAATAAATGCCAGGTCCAAATATCCGGCACTTCACGGGGCTTTATATAATACGCTCCGATTTGATGTACAACAAAAAAAAACTAAATTGTGGAAATTATTTGAAAAATCTGCACAGACATCGAGGCGCCTATTAGCGTCAAGCCGGCCCTGTTTGCAGCCTAATTGTAGTATCCACAAAAAAAATCACAATAGATTCTCCTCTCTCTCTCTCTATTTCTCTCTCTTTTGATATAACAAGCGATTGAATTGGAATTTTGGCGGATTCTTTGGCCCGATTTCTATGTGTTTATTAAACAATGATAACAATAAAAATGAAGAAAGAAAAAATAGAGCGCTCCCTTTTAACCAGTTGAAAGTATTTTTAGTATTATTGAATTATAAACATTGACCCCCATCGTCTGGGCATCTGAAAGGTCCTTTCAAAGACCATAGCAGATATCTGAGTTGACAATCTGACAGGCCAAGGGTCAGACCTTTGTGCCCTTACTTATAATATATATTTTGTTGTTTTTTTTTTCTTGGTCTTCAGATCTTTTATCAATTCACCCCCGCTATACTATAACAATAATAATAGTTTTAATTTTATTTTGGTGTTTTTGTTTTAGTTCGGTGCCATGTTTTATAGTCAATAGGGGAGATATCAACAAAACTAAATTTAGTAACAACCAAAATATCGTGGACATGGTGGAATGCAGACGTCTGTCCGCCGCCAACCAATATACATAAAGTGAAAGAGAGGGTGGCGGCCCTGACGGAAATAGAACCAGCTTGTGTACCCTCGAAAATTAACCAAAAAGAAAAAAAAAACAGTTGAAAAGTTTCAATTTGAATCAAACAATAAAAACAACAACCCCTATTGCCGTTTTTTTTTTTTTGATTATTTCTTCAATTCTGACCCATGTGTCCGGTTGCTCCGAAAACCACCTGTCTTGATGTATTCAAAAGTTAAATTCACAGGTTCGCAGCGCAATTCATCCACCACTACCGAAAATCAAGCTTGAAATTCACTAAACGAATCTCACCCTTATTCACTGTTAATTTAACGATAATCAAAAGAATTTCTAACCATCGAAACATCAATTCTAGACCCTCATCAAAAATGATATAATGTTTGGAAATTTCAGCGCTTGCAACCTGTCCGATTTTATAACATACATTCTTGACCAAAAATATATAGAATTGGGGAATTTATAATTTTGTTTTTCTGTTATAGGGGTAGTTTCAAAACATCCCATTACGTCATTGTTTGGTCGATAGATTTGAGTGTGACCTCTGGCCATTCGCGTGCTACAAACCTTTCTTGTACCATACAGTACCCGGCCCTTGTACCATCATCCCCTTTTATCATTAAAAGTTTCGTCGTAAGGGCGGTGGGGGCTGTGGTAGTGGTGTCATGACCCATGGCTAGTCGCGTGAGTCCTGCAATATATACGGCCAATATTGCCAAGTTCCTGGTACCGCTGACATCGATTCATAACACCACCACCACCCCCATATTCAACAATAGAGAGAGGAAAATTGATCGAAATAACACTGATTTATTGACATCAATTAGACAACCAACAAATCAAAAAAATTACGATTTTTTGCAATAATTCCTCAATAATTTGAATTTTTAAACAAAAAATATATATTCGACTAACAACCCTCTTTGTTAATTAATCAATTAATTCACTAATCAAATAATCGAAATTTAATCATCGAACTATAGTTATGTAACTAGTAAAACACAAATATATGTTGATCGAGAAACTACCCCGCCGGATTTTACGCAATTCGACCCCAATCGTATATAGCCTAGATAGGGTGATTTAGTTCTAGTAGTTCATCTACTGGCCACTGGATGGTAGTAGTGATCGGGTGGAATTTTGCCCTAACTTATGCAGCCCCCAATAAACAACTATAAATTTATTCAGCCGCGAATTTTTAATGAACTTATCTTTCTTTCTTTCATTTTATCTCTTTAACTTTCATTCTATTTGAATAAAATTGCCCTATTTCCTCGCAGACAGGGTGAAAGTGGAGAAATTGTCGGATAAAAGAAATGATCTCTAATTAGTGTTGTTGTGGCAAAGCATTACAAAAAAGAAGGTAATTTTTCTAATTGCATACTTTATGGAAAGAGATCTAGGGGCTGTTTAGTTTTGTGTCTCTTTTATCTGATGAGAATTGTGAAGTAAAAGGAATTTCTAATGTAAAAAGTGCCTTTATAACATGAAAAAGTAAATCTCGTTTTTATAAATATCAAAAATAGAGCTTTTTTGTCGATTTCAACGATCGATACATCTCAACCCCCTACACATACTACAACCACCCCCTCAAAGAAACACTTTGGTCGTCAATACGTTTTATATATCTGTGTTCTGTATTTCTAAATACGTGAATCTGAGGACAATTCTAGTAGTGTCTCTCTCTCTCTCTCTCTCTCTTTTTATGTTTAGTTCGGTTTTCATCCCTCCTAGTTACCAAGGAAACGACTGGATATCTCTCCCAGTAGGTAAGGAGATTAATTGCAATCGTTTCTCCTTTTACAATCGGATAAATGGGGTAGCACGTTTCGGAAATAGAAACATTTACCATTTTGGACATTACCAAGTATAAGGATTATTTTACAACAACAAAAATAAGGGGATGATGGGAAATTGATCAAAAATTATATGCTTTAGGTTAGAAAATCTTTGATAGGAAATGACTCACGGGGCGACAATTTAATCGAAATATAATTTCCTCAACAGCATCAGAAGCAATTTCAAGATAATACCTTTTACGTTTTCACTGATAAACAACATGTCCTTTATACCTACATAAATATGTTTGTGATTTGAAGCGAGATAGATAGATGATGATGATGATGATGGCGATGATGATGATGATAGTAGTGAGATAGTCTCTAATCAGTTTGGATATAAAGTCGGAAATTGCTTGAAATTATTGGAACTTGACGGAGGGTGAATTCTAGTTGAGATCCTATTAGATGAAGGGCTAGCAAATGGCAGTGACCGGAAGTGATACGCCCCCAAATCAACGGAAAAAAAATAAAACACCGAATATACACGAACCGAAATTCGATAGAAGATAATCAAAATTTTCGTTGTTGTTGTTGTTGTTGTTGTTGGAGGGGAAATCGGGAGAGTATCAAGAAGTGAATTTTTCAAACTACTTATAGAAAAGCACTCTCCAATGTTCGTGTTCGAATATATTCTTGACTGTTTGTAAATGATTGATAGTCCCAGAGAAACCTCGTGTGGCAGCCTTGCAGAATTAAATATTGACGTTGTCTCGAATTTTAATGTCCTTTTCCTCCGAGCTCGTTGTTGGGCTTAATTTGAATACCGCAATTCTAGCATCGTAAAACAATTTATTATCAAATTATATCAGTTGTACTGATGATGATGATGATGCTGATGACGATGATGTTGATGATAATATTACACTCAGGTATACTTAGCGAAGGATATCTTTTTAGATTGTGAAATACGTATTTTTATAAACGTTAATTAGATGGAGAGCGGGGCAGAGAGGATGAACATTTGGTGGTTTATTTTGAGGCGAGGAAAAAACGGAAAATTTCTCAGATGGAGATAATATGAAAGCAAAAAAGTTGCGACATTTAGTGGTTTATTTGGAAAAATAGTGAAGATCCATGATTTTCGGCTGAATTAATAAATTGGCGGGTTTCGTTAGTATTCATTGAGTTCTCTAGTAAAATGCAAAGTTGAAAAGTTTAGTGAAACATCAAACGAATTAGAAAGAATGAGAGCCATTTTGATGCAGTTTGAACAGCGGCAAACTTGTTAAAACAGGGAGGAGGCCAATTTTAATTTTATTGCGCTGGTTAAGAGCCGGAATAATTATAATATGAGGGATCTTAATTTCCACTTATCCTTATACATTTCTTGCATGTCAAAATAACAACGTCGTCGTCGTTTGATACCAGTCAAAACTTTGTTGGCACTGAATAATAAAAAAAGGAAAAAACGGGGAAAATTTCAAAAGTCGTTGGTGAATTATCGCCAAGTTCAGGCGGCGCGCGTCCTATTTTTCCCCAAACACAAAACACAAAACCAAAGAAGAGTGTGTTAATGAAAATCTCTGTGAAGTAAGTCAAGGCGAAGGCTGCAATTAAAAATCGATCCGGCGACGGTGAAGTCTCGCGCCCCATTTTATGCTAAATTGTGTATATGTGTGTGTGTGTGTGTTCTCTCTTTTCTTTTTATATTTCAACTTTCTCCAACGCCGGTTAAATAATGGCACATTCAACAGATTGCCGCTCATCAGCATTTTATTATTTTTAGAAGCAAAACTTCTCTTTATTCCAGATTCTAGAGAAACATTGGCGCCGCAACTTTTATCGCGTAAAAATCTCAAATGAATATTTTAAAAAGAGAGAGAGAGACTCAATTGATTTTCAATCAATTCAAATTGGGCAGATGGTGTTCCAATTAATTAATTAATTAATTAATTGTAGAATAGTTGCCGCCCTCTATCACTATCAAAACCACACATGTAGCAATTTCCAACGAATTCAAGTCAAAGCAACGTAATAATGGATTCCAGCCCAGTCCTGCCTTCGTAATTAAGTAAGGACTACGCTAATTAAATACGACAGTAGAGAACATACACACCCCCAAAATATTAGACACGTTGCTACCACACGCGTTCAACATGGCGGCCGGAACTTCCTATCCAACACCCTCCTCCTCCTCCTCCTCCTCCTCCTACTACTACTACTACTTCACCCTTTTGTCGTCATCCTTACCACACTACTATACTTTGGACCCAAATTAATTTCAAGTAAAGTTCCTTCCTCAGGGCCATGCTCCTGATGGAGGAACCACAACCCTGGAATATACACATACACTCACATACACGCATCTTGTATATACATGAGTATTTTGCCTGTGCGCGTTAGTTTCTAGTTTAGTTTAGTTGTTGCGGCTTCCAATGGAGTCCCCCAAAAGAGCTGTGGGTTGTGGGGTTGAGGGTGGCTCGAATACTCACCACCACCACCACTACCTGAGCTAGAGGCACGTAACAAGAGTTTGTACTCGGTATTTTGGTGTGCTTACGAAATAATTAGAGATTTGTGCGTGACGGTATTAAGTTTTACGCAAAACTTTCCAAATCCTCACTAAAATCCGTTTTGAAACGTTTATATATGAATATAGTTTTTTGAGGGGAATGATTTTTCAACTCGAATTGAAAAACCAAAATCGTTATAATTTCAACGACACGATTTTGCTCCAACTAATTAAACTTTCGCAACTAGTAAAGGCTTAGTTTGCAATGCACATAGTAGTTTTGTTGTTCTATAACGAAGAGGGTGAAATTTACGTGTGTTCGTATATATATATGTATATAGTTTCACCCCTAAAAACCACCTACCCACCTACTTCTCTCTAGTAGCGTCCCTTGAAAGCTCCCTTTATCCTCATAGCTCCAGGATACTGTCAATCTTGGACTGAGGGGGAAATGGGAATGTAGGAGAGGAGGGAAGAGAGACGGGCATTTCTCCAACATACCGCCCCCATGTTAAAGGCAAACTAACCGATTGCCGACGGCTGACGGCTCACGCTGACACTCCAATGTGAAAATTACAACAAAAAATGTATAAAAATAAAACGTAAAAAATAAAGGAGAAAACCACCTTTAGAATTCGATAGAAACGAACAAAAGTGGAATACATGTCAAAAATCAAAAGAGAATTGGAGAAACGAACAAGCAATTATTTTGACAAAGCACAATCGCAGGTAGATTTGTCTTTGACTTTACTCGAAACCAAAAAAAAGATACACTCGAGAAAACGTGAAATTTGAAAATTTCGAGAATCCTTATTAGATATCATTCATCTTTGGAGCTACATAGACAGGACTTGGATGATATTAAGTTCCACCCCAGAACATGAAAATGTCAATTTTCCGAGATTTTTCGTCTATTCTTCTAGGCAACAGTCAGATTCTTGGTCTTAAAACTTCTCCAATCTTCTGATTTTTCATCCTTCTGAAGAAAATTGGAATGAAAGCTAAATTTTAAAATTTTTGATCTGAACTTATCAAGTGGAGATCACACAAAAATATAAAGATTAATGGAAGACGTCTTCATTAGTTTATCGACCTGACTTGATGAGCAAAATTAAAAAAATCACTTTTATACAAATATTGAAACCGATACAAGTCAATTATTTTCGACAAAGCAAAATTTCAAGCGCATTGCTCTTTAATGAGGAAACATATTTTTCCTTAGAAATTTGCGGTTTATTTTTGTCGAATCAAGTGCGTCTTTATTAGTTTTTGTTTAACAATAAAAATGAAAGCTTTGTCTATGTCTCTCCATATAAAAGCTCCTAAATTCATAAACTCGTTAAGTACCTCATAAAGTTTGTAAGCCGAACAATCTTTGTGCACACATGAAGTTGTTGCTGTAAGCTTCCAGATTATTTGAAGCAACTAACACCGCATTATTGAATTTTGTTTTGAAATAATAATTAAATTGTAAGTCCAAAACAAAGAGCGAAAAATCAAACAAAACTGAAAAACAAAATCATTTATAATTCTATTATTTATCAAAATCTACAATTATTCCATGTTGGATATGAATCCTTTATGATATTTGATGGGCCAATATTTAAACAAAGACATTTCATCTTATTCGTCTACGCAAATATCAATCCTGTCTGTTGATTTTTGATAATAAGCTCCATATTCGCTCTGTCTCTCTCTTTTACTCTCTCTATCTGTTGAAAATATTGATAACGGTTACTAGTTATTTACTAAATTATATACTTGACTATTGTGGCGCAATAGGACACATTTTGAGTACCACTCGTTGGCGACTTGACTGTAATCACGATAAGAACTACTACAGTTTGATAAAAATCACATCGAGCTTTTGTTGGGAAATAAAAAAAAGAGTCGACCTACCACTTGAAAGGTGTTGGAACATTTTATTATTCCTTTTTTTTTTTTTGTATTCCACAAAACGTTGTCTACCACATATTCATATGTGAATATAAATTCTATATTCAAATTTAGCCATTATTCAAAATCATGTCGTTTCTGAATTCGTTACTATTGCCAATACGTCATGGTTTTTTCGATAACAATTTTCCAATTATTATAGAAAAAATTAGATATTTTCAAATTTCAACCCTTTATTCGTTAACCCTTTTGCCCGAACCAGTCGGAGAAGGGTATCAGGTAGAGAGAGATAATTGCCGGTTAAAAAAATCATATACAAAATTTAATGCGTTGGAAAGAATAAGCAACAGGAAGAACTATACCTACTCTTGCATATTCAATAGAAAGGCATATTTTAAATATATATTCAGATACACACAACAATACTCGTGCATATGTTTTGTTCGAGTTGTCGGTATGGATAAATAAAGGTAGTTCCAAATCAGTCTTGTGATAGTGCAGACCAATTTCAAGAGAGAAAAAAAAATTACCAAAAACGTGAGTCTTTATTTAATTATTGTTGTTGTTGTTGTTATTGTGAAGCTTTTACGGTTAATGAATGTCAAAACTATTTAAACACCCCAATTCTGCCACCCTCATCATCCCACAACTAATTACACCAAGTCATAAAACTTTAAACAAAGTTGTTCCTTTGGGCATGGGTTAAATTCTCCCCGACGGCTCCCGTTTGTTGTTTCCTTTGCTCGTGCTGCTGTTGTTGTTGTTGTTGTTGTTCGGAATAGAAGAGAAATGGTGTAAAAAGCTTCAGTTTTTACAGCTGATATAATTTGTAATGAATTTTAAAATGGCATACTATCCGGCAATCCGGGGACTGAACGTGAACTGAATCCCAACAACATATCTTCAATAAATATTAAAAATAAAATAATTTTGGGAAATTCTGCTGTTTTCTCTTATACATTCACAAACATATTTAAATTTATATCTAATATTGGAAAAATTATAAACAATAGACGTGATGATAATTTTTTCGAATAGCCGGTACAAGCAAGATAGAGGCTCCTTATGCTTATCTCTTCGTGCCGGAGACGACGATGATCAAATAAAATATTAAACTGGAACATGATTTTTATGCGCTTTTCGTGTTAAGCGTCTTAAAAGCTTTATCTTGGGCCGAAAGTAAGTCTTTTTCTGTTTGCTAAACGTGAAGAAGAAGTGATTTTCGTTTTGTTCTTGCTCCCTCTACTCATCCACATCTTGTACTTGTTCTTTTTTTCCATAGTTGTTGTTTTTGTTTTTTATTCTTGTCGTTTTACTGTAATTTGTCGGAAACTTAATTTGTGGTGAATCCATTTAAAAAGCACCACCATCACCTGCCCTCTATCTCGCTCTATCATACGATCTTTTCGCTCAACATTGTCACTAGATAGTAAAAAGACGCTCAATTAACGTTCAAATAAATTAAATTGCCATTTAATCTCGCTAAATGCTGTTGCTACTTCTTCTTCATTTTTTTATATTTTTTCCTTTTTTTTTTAAAGGCCGGTGTTTTCTTAATTTTAATTGGTTTATGTAAAGTTGATTGTTGCTTGACAAAAGAAAGGGTGAGGGAAGTTGCGACATGCGTCCGATTATTGACCAGCCGACTCTAAATTCTAAGGTCACTATATTCTATTGGTCAATCGACCGTATTCTATACAAAATGGCGGCTGCTGCTTATTTCCCCATATGTTGATATTATTCTCCGGAATATATCACTCAACAATATCTATTATTATCTATCGAAATTTTTTCATAAACAAATCCAAATATGAAATGTTTTAAGAAGATGAGAGATGCAATAAATTTGTAGAAGGGCGCTGTTTTGCTGGAAATAGGATCAAAAGTTTTATTATAATTTTTTTTTAATTTGAAAAATCAATCACTATCGAAATAGTTAATGTTCAAAACATCTTCAATGTTAGTTAATAAGTTTGTTAGTTAGTTGTAGTAGAAGGTGATATAAATGGAGAGTATAAGGGGAATTGGTGGTGGCAAGGGAGCCCTCTGCTTGATCAATAAGTGTCCGCGGCTAGTGGCTAGCCGTTGCTAGGGCGAGGGCGGGTTGCTAGGCACTGTGGTCGCTAACAACCCTCGGGGGTAGCTCAGCCTCGACAACATCGTGATGGCGTCACGGGCGGCCATGTTTACCCACCTGCTCTTCTCCTTCTTCATGTATGTTGGTGTGTGTGTGTGTGGAAGTTTGTTTGTTTTCAATTTTGCCACCACCTCCTACTCCAAACACTATCATCATAATCATCGTCATCATCACCATCGTCATCATCATCATCATCATCATCGATATCATCAACATCCTCTTATGTGTACGGATCTTGTTTCTTTGCAAAGATCCAGTTTACTTCACCTTTAAAGATGCCTATAGAGAGAAAATGGAAACGTGACGATATTATAATAACAATAATGGTTTTGTTTTATCGAAAATAAACTCCACCTGAACGAAAAAATTTTTGAATTAATTAGAAGGGAAAAAACATAGAAAACTCACATATCTATATAAATATCTCTTCTTTGTGATTTTCAATGAAAAGCGACCTATTTCTATTAGGAACTTAATCAAAAACATGTAGAACCAAAAAGCCTTTGAAGTTGTAACCGCCTTGTATACATACATATATTGTGTATACATATAAGATGGCGTCTTATCATCACACATAGATGAAGACTTAAGGAGTACAATACTAATTTCATATTATAGGTTCATACCAAAAGTTAATATATATGTTAATAAGATCCATATACATAGAAGGACGCACATATAACATTGTCTTAGTGGCTGTTTTATTGTCTTGAACGTTTAATAAATGAAGACAAGTTAACCGACGGCCCAATATACATACATATGTATATGCCGAAAATAACAATAGAAATTGACTAGAGATTATTACAAACAAGAGAAGAAAATCACCTGTCAAATATGATTGTTTCGGGATTGAATTGAATAGGAGTTTTCCTTAAGAAATAACAGTAATTTCCTTATCTTAACAGTATCTTAAAAGAGAACATACATATAGAAAATATATTACGAGAAGACCAACACGGCAATGGAAATGTTGCATTCCTCTTTACACGAACTATCCAACACAGCTGAATACAAATGTAGTTTGCTCTCTATCTCTTTTCATCTTTCTATGTGATAAAATTATACTTTTACAGATTTTCTTCTACATAGAAAACTGATATTTTATCTAGTGAAAGAGAGAGAGGCAGAGATCAGAGAGAGAGTTGAGAATATTTCGAAATGTGTTAAAATGAGATAACTATATTCAATTATGAAGCTGACTTATATTAAAATGTAAGTCTCTAAAGTGTTTGCTGGTAACTCAATTTGTTTTGTTACCCTTCCTTTTCTTACTGCTTATTTTTCTAATTATAGACATTCAACAGGTTGTCGGTTTATTCTGCGGCATAATTTTTAATTTTCACTCTCTCTCTCTCTCTCTCTCTCTTTTCCTTTTCCTCATTCTTGTTCTTTCAATTTATTCTTTAAGACATAACTGTTAATGATAGAAAAGAAATTGTCAAAATATTAGCCACAATAGCCCTGGCCAAAACAACCAAATGATTCGGTTATTTCAACTTAATCAAACCCTCTTTTCGTATTTATTATTGTTGTTGTTGGGGTAAAAAAAAAAAAAAAACCGGTCTTAGGTAAGTAAGTAAAGGGTAGAAAAAGGGTCTGTCCGTGCCGGCCAATTGACCTCGGGTCGCGCCCCGTCGGGTATTACGCTGACCAACACACCTCCCCTGACCTTTGTCGGTCGCCACTCGTCATATAAACACACCATCCATCATGCCGGAACGAAATTAGAAACGAATTTATATTTTGAAAGTGGACAAAATATTATTTTGCCTTTATACCATCTGGAAATATACCTATCTATAAATCAATTCGAATAATATAATAAATTAAAATCTCATCGGGGGGGTTAGTTTTTTGTTTTATTTTATTTTATCTTTGTTTTTCTTTTTTTGATTTGAAAGAAATTTCGATCGTATGCAAAGAATGCTGGCATGTAGTAGGAATAGTAGTAGTGTCAGTTAAGTTGACATAAAGCAATATGGGGTTAGACAGTTGTACAAGAAAGGAGACAGGGCAGGGGCGGCCCGACACAAATCACCCTGTGACTTGGAACAATGTCACCGCAAGAGCTTCGTCAGCATTACTATACGACCAAAACGAACCTGAGAATTTAACCCGGGGATTCGGCCAGCAGTACCCAAAATATCTCAAAAACAATTTCTCAAACAAACATAAACTTTAACATCACACAAACTATACATTCATCAATTCTACAATAATAATAATAATAATAATTGGAGGTTATTGTAATGGTATAAGATGTTTTGGAACTGCTGATATATCGAGCTCCTGCTAATAGATTTCGGTCTAAAACAATAGTCTAGTAATACATATATGTGTGTGTGTAGTCAGTTAATATGTACACTCTGTAATAAACAATGGCTTCCTAGTGAATGGTCACATGGGGCGTTTTAGTTGACAACATCCTCTCTGATCTGCGTCTCTCAAACCCAGACTAATTATCACATACGCGACTGCTTCTTATCATACTTGACATATATTATATGTAGTTGATGTTGAATATCAAGCTTAGAATGTGATCTTAACTAATATTAAATCTATATAAATTCAGTCACATTCTAAGATATTTTGTGTTTTAGTACATCAGACATATGACGTTTACTGTCAACTGCAATGAGATGAATATGGATGTGTATAAAACCGGAAACTATATAACTATGCCAACTTGACATTATGCCAAAATAAACAAAAATAATAACATGATAAACAGTGCAATTTTTGAAATGATTAGAGAATTAATTATATATTTCGATTAAATTATTGTATAGATTGTCTATAAAATATTTGATAGATCAAATAGGGCTGGTTAAAGTAAAATGGGGAGGTGGTAACGGAATAAACAAGCTTTTTGGTAATACATCTCGGTACAATTAATAATTTTAATGATGTCGTTGAACAAAGGCGTATAGGTTGCTATGGAGTTTTCCCAAACAGACACAAATATAATACTGAAAGAAGAGAGAGAGAGAGAGAGAGAGAGAGAGAGAGAATGAATGCTTTAGTTTACGAAGCTAAGAAGGAATCTCTACAATAAGCACTTGTACTTTATCAACAATATTAAAGTACACGGCAACATAACAAGTTAGCTTATATAAGTTTGGTATATGGAGAGGAACAAGGGGCCGCTAACTAACTACTATACATATATATATATATGTATACATATATAGGTGGTTTACTGATATTATATATGTATATATAGACGTTTATTATATAATATAGATCAACCTCCAAGAAGGCACGAAAATTGCCTTTCTCTAACAGAAACAGTATACATCAATAGCTGGTGTACCGGGCCATGTGTCTATACAGAATATTAATTATTCCCTCATAAACTATACACATATAATACATATTAAGGGCGTCTCAAATTCTTGACTACCATTGTTGTCTATCCTCTTTTGTAATCGTGATTCTATCATCAGCCGCACATAAATTAAATTATTTGTTAAGATTGGAAAAAAAAGATAAATAAGAAGAGTAGCTTTGGTGGAGGTGCCAGGAATAGCGAGATAAAGAGAGTAAGAACATTTCGAAAGAGAGATAACACCAACGACGACGACGACGACAAAACACACACATACACATACACATATACAAGGAGAAATGACCAGTATGCGTGGGCATTTGGGCCACACCCAGCCGTCTTCGATCGGTTCTGCCCGGTCGTTCCTCACGCGCGAGGGTCGCCACTTCATCCCCCATTCTCCAATACATATACAACCCTCTACATGCACACATACACAAGATGAAATGGCAGTCCTTTTTACTCCAACTAAGGTAACCATAGCCCGATTTACTCGAATAATAACGCTCCACTTGAATTCATTATTTTTTACTTATACGACAACCTCAAACATTTACACACACACAACCCCTCAACTAAACTCAATTACAATTCACTTTTTTCTTCTGCAACTGCCATTGTTGTTGTTGTTGTTGTTGTTGTCGTTGTTCTGAAAGAATTAACGAGAATTTTTCGCCGACTCTCCAATGAATTAATTTATTAATAAAATTCTTTCAAGTTAAATTAAACGGATTTAAACAGGATTGAAACAATTGTAAGCTATTATTATAATTTAACATAAATAAATATGGATGTAGTAATAGAAGGGGTTGCTAGCCCAATTTTCACGTTTTAATACCTAAATATTAAGCGATATAACTTATTCAGTTTGGAGAATCTGTTGGTATTTGAAATTTGTGTGGAGTAAATTGGTCTTATTTTATATGTAGGTATCCATGCATATAAAGATAGAGCGGAACATACGCAAAAGGTCCGTTTTAACAGAAACAGCTAGATCTCTCATCCTACCTACAAAATTTTGCCCGCATTTCAGTCCCATCCCCCTTCGTATTCTTCTTCGTCTCCTACACACGACACCAACCACCCTCGGAGTTTGCAAATACCACCGGCCCTCGCACGACTCTACATTTGCCGCCGTCCCCAGCTCTGTTCACACAAGCTGAAGTAATCCCTATGCCGAAGGAAGTAAAATCCATAATCCCCAACTGGAAGATCACGTGTGTATATCAGCCTGTGGTGATGGTAGTAGTTGTTGCAATAGTATTAGTGATAATAATAATAATAATTGAACTAAAATTCGCAATTAATTAAGTATTGATTTATTTCGATAGGGAATAATACAATTTTGTACAAGGTATATGATTACTATTCTACAATCCATCCATCCATCCAACTTCCATCTATTCTTTAAAACGCCTGTTGTAATGTTTGCTGTAGCAACGCAATAAATAATATGCAAGTCTTTGAGCCAGTCTGTATGCCTTTAGGTATCAACTAAAGTGGACCATAGCAAAATTTGTTGTTAACTTGACATAGTTCATACAAGTTCAACATTACGAATAATTTATATGGACGAATATATCTCAGGAAATGTCTCGGATCAAACAGAAAGCATATAGAGGGTGGTTACTATAACTCAAAATCCAATCTAAGACTGTACCATTCCAATATAAATAATACGTACAATCGGGCCCATTCTAACATCCATCCTACTTTAGGAGATAACAAAGGAATTGCGAACGCTCGGCAATGTCTCTTTCACGTTGTAGGGTCAACACTACTACTACAATATAATACTTGTGCTATCAAAAATTCCATCCCTTTTTTTTTCTATAAATATTCGAAAAATCAAGAATTAGTTTGTTGTTATCCAGAATAAAACTAAAAAAAATTATTTTAAAAGCATAATGTTATCTACATGATCCGGAGATACATTATAAAGTCGCGGCCCTCTTTATTTCCGACAAACATAAATTTTCCAATTTCCTCCCTCTCTCAAAAAGCCGAAATCTCTCTCTACTCTCCTATAGTTTATTTTGGAGGGTTTTCCATACACATACACATACACATATAAACTACTTCGAAACTAAATTAAGCCTCGAAGGAGGCATCTGTGACCACACCCTGGATGTTGCCGAACGTAGAAGAGAACATTTGCATGTGACGTATTTTATTGCTCCCATTCAGATAAACTGAGAGGAGCAAGAGAGGTAAAGAGGGGACCGTTTAGAATGTGATACGATAGTCCAACAACAATAATAATCTTTGCGTATCGCGTTCTAGACCATTTGATCTTCGAGTTGTCTCTTCTATGTTTAACAATCAATTTCGGAGAATATGTAAATAAATAAATAATTTCGCGTATTGTCTTATCAATCATTGTCTGATTGAGAAATCATGCCACTACTACTATTACACCACTATATCAAGATATTCTCATTCATTACTTAAATATCTTGATAAATTATTCAACAAATCAAGGGTCGGGTGTTCGTTCTATGTGTAGGTGGTGGTGGTGGTGGCAGTGGCGGTTACTCGTTCCACCATCAACCCCTAATATATCCATCTATATATAGGTACCTATATACCTATATATAGACGCTTTTAGTTCAGGATAAGCATTGACATTTCAAACTGGTATATATTAGACTGTGACTGGGGCACACATGTGTGACAAGCTCTGTTCCATATACCCGCGGGACATTCATTCCTCTTCCTTGCACATACTGAAACCTGCTTATCTTGCACTTAACTTGTAAATAAATATCTTCGTGTCTCCTATTCGTGCATTCCCACCATCAAAACACCAAACTGCCTCCTCCATCAAATTAGAACATGCTCTAATTAAATATATCGAGTAAATTCTGAACAATCAAATGTTAATTTTTGAAGCCTTATACAGTTGTGGTATTGTTCGGATATACCAACAAACAACAACAGAATAAAAAAAAAAATAACTCATGCGTATTTTATGCGAACTTGATGATTTATGCCGAATATTGGACAAGGCAAAATCAATAGTTGTGTATCCAAAACCATCAATTCAACATTTTGATAACCGTTCAGTTATGACAGTCGCATTCGTGTCTTTGAATACATCTAGTTAAGCATTCATATAAAGCTAACAAAGCGCGAATCTCATATATTAAAAAACTCTCTTTTATAATAGTTCTCCACCCTTTTCCCTAACAAATATCAAAAGGGTTGGAATTTTGCATATTATTTACCCATCCTGATGCATCAAAAAAACATCCGCAACAATACTGAATTCGGCACCCTTTTTTGCATAGGTTCTATTTTTTTTTTTTTTCGGCTACCTACAACCCTTTCCCACCCCATATATAAGAGTAATAATAATAACATATACGTCACCCCAAGTCTGTCTTCAGGGTGTTTTTCATTGTTATTAGGTAACCCTTCACCCCAGAATATGACACCATTCCATTATTTACTTATACAAAAAAAAAATGGAGCAAACGAACTGTGTCAAGATTCTTCAGCTTCCGGAGCCGAAACAAAATAGTTGGAAATAAATAATAATAATAGAAAATAACGGGAAGCTGGGTCGCGTCCCTGATCTTTTTGCATCAATTAGCACAATAGAAACCGTTATTTTAAAGAGTAAAACGATACCGAAACGGACAACTAATAAATAAATTATCAAATTTTGTCGGGATTCTAATGAAATCTCAATCAATCCAGATGTGCTTATAGCACAACAATAAAAGAAAAAAAACTAGTTATTTTTATATTCTATTATGTTCCCTTATCATTTATCAGTTATTGGATACACAATAAAACCACAAATGATGTCACGATGGATCTATCTTTCAGTTATATAGGTAGTGAGTTTTTTCCTAAATAGGATGAGTATTTAATCCGGTCATTGTTGTTTCTACAAGCAAACAATTCGAATGAAAAATATGATTGAATAGTTGATTTAATTTGAAAAGTTTAATGGTCGACTAGACTATAGAGATTGGCAATATTTGATACCTGTGAACTTTTATAAACTCAAATATTAGCCAGGCAATATTGAAAAAAGTCTATCTCTCTCTTTTAACACAAACATGCACCTTTAGTTTGAGAACTTGACTTATTGAAAGTAAACATTATCAAAAGGGCTTTATATATTATCCTTTAAGTAGATTTACTATATTCACTATATAGTATGTATATCTATATCTATAATATCCTAATATAATTAATATTTGGAATTTTTACCATAATAGGTACACATTCACAATAAAATTTGTCATAACTATATTGAAACACAGTATCAAATAAAGTAGTTGACGCGTTTTATATACTCTGATATATTCCCTCATATACATACATATATAACATATACATATGAATATCTGTCGGCAAATTATATTTAGGTTTAAATCGAATAGAACTCATATGCATGGAATCGTCGACAACGACTGACGTCTTCTTCCGCGCTCAAAATCCATCTGAAATCAAGTCAACTTTATATCCGATTATAATCTCGAATAACGTGGTTTAACTTTGCTGAAATGCACTTAAATTCATACAAGTCGTTAAAGGGAAAAAGTCAACAGGAAGTCGAAAATCTCCATTGGTGTCTGCTTCAGTCAAGACATTTTGGTTAGATTATGAATATACTTATAAATAAGGATTTTTTATTAGATAACAAATATAAATATAATTATGAAATTGACTTTTTTCTGAAAACATCAACACCGAAAAAGTTGTAACAAAAGAAGTTACATTTTGGATTCTGTTTCAGAACATCATTTGGATCTTCTGCAGATATCTTGTAAAGCTCTTGGCCAAAAATCTCAAAAATTCAAGAAAGTGATAGTCATCTATAAGTCTTTGTCCAAATGTCGAATGGACAACCAAAATTTTCGTCCACTCTAAGGAGGGCCAAAACCATTAATGCAAAGAAATATCGATGTATTTGATTTTTCGAAAATTTATCCAAAAACTTCGCCTCACTTATTAGATAATCCGATATTAAATAAAATCGAGCCTGAAAAATTGAATGGGAGAGGTGGAGAAAAAAGAAGAATCAATTAATATCTATCTGGAAGTCTATAAGCTTTCAATTTTCCGTAAGATGGTTGGGGTGGTGTGAGTGGAAATAGAACAGGAACCACCACCACCACCACCACCACCATCATCATTTTGCCCCGTGACTACATGTTCTCTGTTCGTATATAAAATAAAATCAATCGGCGGGTCACGTGCAACTAACGTTTTAGGTTTGTGATATTTTACTTTACTCCCAAGCGTCGAGCTTCTTATTATTCAAAAGACGTTTCTCTCCCGTCCCTAGGAATCAAGCAACCACCACCACTACCACCAATACTAACACATCAACCGTTATCAATCCAAAATTCAACGTCATTCGATACAACATTCATATAATAATATTCAATAATCGGACTTAAACTTGTTAATTATAAAACGTTCCCTGCGAGATTCCATCTTTTCAATAACAATAATAATAAAATGTATTAATATAGGTAAGGGTGGTTATAAGAAAGTATAACGTTCGATATTTCCTTAATGATTTGTATTTTCGTATAATAGAAAGAAGGGTTGAAATCTTCGTGTGAAAAAATTGAATATTTAAAATACACACTTACAAAACAGGTATTGAACCCAATCGATAATACAAGGATTTATGCAAAACTATTATATTAAGGGCTGAAAATATCCGGGTTGTTGCATATGCAATAACCATCTCAAGGGTTGCTTTTTTTATATTGCGAAATTGATCAAAGACCCCCTAATATCGCCAACATCCCCAGGTGACTGACACCCATATTATTAACAGAAACCTTCCAATTATCTACAATATAAACATTGTACTTCAATATCCCTTATTGGAAAATTTCCATTATTATTATATTATAGTGGTAGTAAAATTTCAAATGATAAAGTAAAAATGTTATCGTCCATTTTGTTGGTAAAATTGACCGTAACAACAACAACAACAACAACGACAGTATTGATATTTTCGTTATTGCGAAAATACATAGAAAGAGGGTGGACAGCCGTAATGGTGGATAGGGTGGAGTTTCGACCATTATATCCGACAGTCTTCTCTCCCTTTAGGATTATTACTGTTAAGTCTTATCTTACTATTACCCCATGCTACATTAGATATACTATATATGTAGGTGTATGGCTAAAACGTCCCTAGTGACCGTATATATCCAATATTATCAAAAAACCACCCCCTATACTAGTATGCCTTGGTATAAGATGGAGTGAATCACATCCGAACGAAACTATCACACCCTCTCTTCTTATGACTATCTCCTTTTTGCTAATGTCATAAAAAATGCATATATCAAAC